>VDFB02036566.1:117264-258818 GCA_007258455.2 Sequoia sempervirens
ATAGTTTTGACATAAATTACAACCACATATCAGCAACACAGCCACAACATCCAACAAGATGGGGGAGGGAGAGATTTCTAATCCTTTGGTGAAAGTGGGGTCTGATTCAGTAAAAGGAAGAAAGGGTTCTCCTTCATTGGGCCTTCTTTAGAAAAACCAAAGAAAAGGGGTTGTTGAGAAATCTTCCAAGGTTAGGAGAAAGAAGGGCTTAGATAAAATCAAGATTATGGGGGAGACTTTGGTGGAGTCAAGATTTGTTAAGACTCTAGACTCTCATTTTTCTAACCCTTTGAAATGATCATCCTTTCCTGGAATGTAAAGGGCTTGAATAGTGGCCCTCGACAAAAAGTTGTTTGTGAATTGGTGAGAATTCATTCTCTTGATGTTATTTTTTTATAGGAGGCTAATTTTTCTATTGAGAGTATGGTTGATTTTTTTCCAAAGCTATGGGGGTAGGGTGAATGTCAGTGTATTGGGGCTTATGGTAATGTTGGGGGTGTTGCTTGCTTATGGAACCCATTGAAGATTCATCATCTTTGGTGGATTTCCTCTAAGTCTTCCATATTTTTAGTTTCTTCAAATCTGGATATGGGGGAAACTATTCTTTTTTCAAACATCTATGCGCCTATTGATTTTCCTGGTAAGCAGTTCTTGTGGTCTCATATCAATTTTATTCAGAGCCCTTTGCTTTATTACTCTATGATAACATCTCTACCTTGAACCTTGTTGGCATCAAGCCTCGTAATGGTTAGTTTACCTAGAACAATAAGAGGTTGTGGGATAATTGTATTGTAGAGAGGCTTGATCATTTCTTGGTCTCCTATTTATGGATTAGAGGATTGTGGTCTACTTGTTATGATATTTTGGACTGGAGGGGCTCGGATCATTGGCCTATTAAATTATCTGCTACTTTGGCTTGTGTTGTTCAATCCCCCCCTTTCAAGTTCCAGCTTATCTGGTTAATGGATCCTTCTTTGTAGGAGTATGTGGTTGAATGGTGGTGGATGGATAGACCTGATCATGGTACTGCAATGTATTCTTTTTCCAAACTAATGCAATATGTGAAGTATCAGCTCAAATGGTGGAATAGGTAGTGTTTTGGAAATATTTTTCATGCTAAGATTACTTCTCAAGCTGACTTGGATGTCATTACCTAGGAGATAAGGGATTTTGGTCTTTCAAAATATTTACTCAAGGAGGAGTGAGGGCTTTGAAAGCTTTGAAAGAGTGTGAGCTATGCAAGGAAATTTATTGGAAACAAAAGGATCATGTTGAATGGTTACAAGAAGGGGACAAAAACACTGCATTCTTCTTCAACTTGGTGAAATCCAAGAGATATGGTAATTCTATGCCTATTCTTGTGAATGACATGGGTGAGAATTTATCTTATTTGCATGAAATTTCTAGAGAAGCATCACAGTTCTTTGCTTTCTTATTTAGAGAGGATTCTCAAGATGTTTTGGTAGAAGAAAACTATGCATTGTCTTGTATCCCCTCTTTGGTTACTGGAGAGATGAATGAGCATATTTTAGGCTACATTTCATTGGATGAATTGGAGGTTACTATTTTCCAAATGAAGAAAGGGAAAGCCTCGAGCCCTAATGCCTTTCTGATTGAGTTCTTTTGGTAATTTTGGGATATCATTAACTTGGACTTATTGGAGGTGGTTCGTGGGTCTCAAAGGAATAAGAATATGTTGTGGGATTTGAACTCTACCTTCCTTTCTCTCATTCCCAAATGTGAGTGGGTGGATCGGCTGGGTAAATTCTAACCTATTTCCCTTTGTAATGTGGTTTATAAAATCATTTCCAAGTTGATTGTTGAAAGGCTGAAGTGATGGATTAGATGGCGTATCTCTATGGAACAAAGTGGTTTTGTGGTAGACCATAAAATTATAGATAGGGTGGTAAATGCTACTAAAACTATTCATTTTATGGTATCCTCTAAAGAAAAGGCTATGTTCATCAAGTTGGATATGGAAAAGGCCTATGATAGAGTTAATTGATCCTTCTTGCATAAAATCCTTATTGCCTTTGGTTTTGCTGAGGAGTGGGTCCAGTGGGTTATGGGTTGTGTTACTTCTACTTCCTTATCAGTGCTAATAAATGGTGAGCCTTCTTCTCTTTTTGGTGCTTCTAGAGGCCTTTGTTAGGGGGATCCTCTCTCTCCTTATTTATTTATTCTTCTTGTTGAAGGTTTGGGGAGATTGGTGAAGCATAATGTGGAGTTGGGTCTTATTCAGGGATGGGGGTGGGGAAATGGTTTTCCTCAGTCTCACCTGTAATTTGTGGATGATACTGCTTTGATGGATATGGCTAAGGTCAGAGAAGCCATGAATTTGTGCAAGGATTTGGATATTTATCTTGTTGCCTCTGTTCAAATGATTAATAAAGATAAATATTTCATTTTCTTCTTCAATACTCTACAGGTTATTCAACAGAGGATTTCTCATATCTTGAGGTTTCAGATTGGTTCTCTCCCTTTAATTTATCTTGGCATTCCTATCTCTTATGGTAGTCTTCCCAGGGAGTCTTGAAAGAATATTATTGATAAGTTTTGTGTGAAGGTTAATCATTGGACTCATAGATGGTTGTCCTTTGTTGGGCGAGTTCAACTACTTAAATATGTGGTGCAAGCTCTTCCCATCTATAGATGTATGCTCCAGGTGGCTCTGGCTAGGTTTGTTAAGGATTTGGATTCTTTGGCTAGACAATTCTCATGGGTGGGAAGCTTGTCTTCTTCTAAGTGGAGCCTTGTGAAGTGGGATATTGTGTGTAATCTGAAGTAGTTTGGGGGTCTTGGATTGTGGCAGTCAACTTTGTCTAGGTTGTCATTGGCTACAAAGCTTTATTGGAGGTGGTTTTTGGAGCATGATCATATCTGGGCTAGGATTCACTCTCACAAGTACCTTAAGTGGGTTCTAAAGGAGGAGATTCCCTGGTATCCTCTAGTGGGGAAAGGTTTTGTGATTTGGGGAATGCTTAAGAAAGGGGTTGCACTAATCAAGGAAGGCTTGTTTTGGATATGTAATACGGGGTTGAGGCTCTCTTTTGATCTAATTCTTGGGATAGTTTTCCCCCCATTTTGCACCAGTATCCTAATTTGTTGAATTTGTTCCAACACTTCTTGGAGGTTGGTTGATCAAGAGGGGTTGATTTTAAGACTTCTTATCCCTATGGGAAGATGGAGGTGACTAGGTGGAAGGCTACTTGTGATTGGCCTGTTGTTGGTTCAAAGGAGGACTATGTTGAGCTTCAAAATATTATGGCTAGAAGACAACGCAGCTCCCTTAGGGATAAGGATATTCTTGCTTGGAGCCCAGATCCTAAGGGTGCATTCACTGTGGCTGGTGGGTATCAGGATTTGTTGGCTCATAAGTTTGATGGGGTGGAGGTTCCTCGGTGGAAGCATGTGTGGAATAATTTTTTTGGCCAAAGTGTAATTGCTTTGTGTGGACTCTAGCTTGGAATAGATGTTTGGCACGGGATAATCTTCAAAAGCAGGGATTTCAAGGCCCCTCTATTAGTGTTTTGTGTAGTTGTAGTGAGGAGGATTGTTTCCACTATTTTTTTTTGTTGTTCTTTTTCTATGTTGCTTTGGCATTTATGGTGGGGTGTTTGGAAACATCATTGCATTCATGCATCTTCCCTTATTAATTTCTAGAGAAATATGGGAAGACCTCCTACTCTAGCCTCTTTCCTCCATATTGTGTGGTGCATTGGTCCTACCTTCATCCTTTGGAAAATTTGACTAGAAAGGAATCATAGGATTTTTCGTGGGGATGGGCTGATGGTTCAATAGGTTTGGCATGAAATTTTTGGTATGATCTAGGAGATGGTGGAAGCTAAATGTGAAGTGGTGTATCCTTTGGAAAGGAGGGATGATGAGATAGTGGATAGACTAGGCTTACATGGATTGACTTCTGACTCTTCTTGTGTTAGAAGAGGTAGGTGGGCCAAAAAGAAGGTTCAAAGAGTTGGAAGATGGTTGCCTCCTCCAATAGACATATTGAAGATCAATATTGATGGTTCCTCTAGGGGTAATCTCAGGCCTGTTGGTATTGGTGGAGTTGGTAAAGACTATTCTGGTTTAGTTATTTTATTTTTCTCTATTCATAAAGGGAGACATTCTAACAACTGTATGGAGGGGTTGGCAATTCTTTGGGCTATTGAGCATTCTTGTGCTTTGGGTTGGCGTAATATTATCTATGAATCTAACTCACAGGTTATTGCCAATTTGTTGAATAAGAAAAAAGGTGACTGATGTTAGTTGGCAACTTGCTATGGTTGTTCGTCAAATTTTGCAGATGAGCTCTATGATGGAGATGGTGTCTTTTTCCCACATTGTGCATGAATGGAATAGGGTTGTTTATTTTTTGGCCAAGTGGGCTTCATACAATGATGATGATTGGAAGATTGAGGGTTGGGGGCAATTATCCCCTGATTATTGTCATGAATTAGAGAGGGTCATTGCTAACAATTTGGATGGCTAAGGTGATTGTGGCTGTGTGGGTGGTGGTTTTTGTCTTGGCTAGGTGTTTCCGTGTTTCTTTTCTTCAGAGCCTATTGGTTCCCTAATTCCTTTTTATTGGTAATTTCTTGATATCAATAAAGTTTTTACCCCTTTTTATAATAATAATAATAAATATGTAGGGTGATATTTAAATAATTATTTTGTCCCCAATTGACTCTACTAGTACTTATTTTAATCCTGCATTGAACCAAAGGAAGCAAGCACTTAGTCAATTTTATTTGTTCGATAATTTTGGATTATGTTCTAGAGGCACTAATAACAACCCAAATTTGAGCTACATCCACCTTAGGAATGAATAAAGGAAATGCATTATATCATATGTAAGAATACATTAGAATAAATGAGAAAAAAATATAATAGATTATTGCCACATCACAAGAAAATAAAATATGAAATTCCATTTGTTAATAAGATAAAAATAAATAAATAAATAAATAAATAAAACTAAAAATGGGTCATTCTATCAACCCCTATGTAAGGGAATACTAAATCAAAACAAACAAAAAAGGTGAAAAGAAAAAAATAGGATTGGGTGTAACTAAGAAAAGGAAAAAATGAATGTTATAGACTAGTAGGAGGGGGTGACTATGAAAATTTAATGGTTGGTTGGTCTTACTATGAAATGGGAATAGAGGTGGAGGCCATATCATGCCACTAATAGTTGTATTCTTACAAAAATTGACCATGAATTGTGCACCAATGGAGAATAGAACCCACATCCTCCCTTGAATCTACATTTTGGGGCTCATTTTGAGATGGAAAAATGGAAGGATGGGCATGATTGAGGTGATTGAACCTATGACATTTTTTTGGATAAAGTAAAGCATGAAGGGTGACAGGAAAAGGGTAGAATAACTCACCATTTTAAAAACCTAGATATTTGGATGTTATTATTCCAAGATATTCCTCTTCCTCCAGTCATTTTTCTAATTACTATTACTATTTTCATGGTTAAAAATTAAGGACTATTAAAATGCCTTCCTATAGTTGTTGTGACCTAGTGCTGGAATGTTTCTTGTTGTTGAAATGCAAATCATACCTCCACTAGCTTCAAACCAACCCTTAACAATTCAGTTCACTTATCCACATCCCTTGGAGTTGTTCAATGAAATATCATTTTAGGTCCAAACTTAGAGGCCTTTAAGCAACTCACCTACCCTTTAGCCCTTCTACACCTTTAATTGGCCATCAAGCCTTAGCTAGAGTTAGTTTTCCTTACTATATCACAATATTAACTCAATATAAAATACTCCAAGGAAATAATTAGTAAATGACATAAATAGAATACATCTGATATGCAATAAGTGATTACTTGTAGACAAGGTGACTTGGATAGCACTATTATTCTTGTTATGGACACTATTTTGGATTAAACTTTCCTTTCAAATATCTCATGGAACATATTTCTATCTCTATTTCAAGTGGAACCTAAGTATGAATCCGTTGATAAGATCAATGATAAAAAAAATCCAACAATAGCAAGTTCCACATTTAATACAACCTTGACCAACCTATTTTATTTTTCTTCTTTATTGAAGAACATGAAAGAATGTGGAATTTACAATCTCAATTTTAAAGTATCATGAGCCTTTTGATGATATATTTGATTCTTTCATTGTATTTTAAGTAATTTGAATTTTAGAAACTAATTTAGGAGGAAAGGATCCTTGCCAATTTTGGGATCACCATTGATGATTCAAGGATCTCCATAAACCACACTTATCAAAGAATTGTAGTGTTAGGTATTAAATTCAATAATAACATTTAAACCTAAAATTTAATCTTGTAGGAAGAGAGATTATTAATGTCCACAAATTAAACATCCCAAGTAGGTCAATGTTCTTTTAGAAGTAAACCTAGCTTGGTGCCAAAAGGATAGTCCAAGACTATTATAATTCCTCATTACTAAGTCATATACTATAATAACCTTAGAAAATGATTATGGTGGGTTGCAAATAAACATCTTTAAGAGTATTATTGGCTATTTACTTATACCCACCTTCATTGGATGTGTTGGATACTTCTACCAAATTGAGTATAGTCGAAAAGGACCTTGGGAATGAATAGTATATTTTACCCTTCACATCATACTAATGTCTAAAATGGGTAGTTGAACCATAGTGGATGTTGGACTTGGAAACTACTTATTTTGAATTAGGAGTCTCTTTTCTAATTATAACACTAAGATAGGTGCATGGGCTAACATTTAAGGAAACATAAGATAGATGGAGTACGAAATCTATGAAGACATAAGTAGAGGGTGTATACCCCCTAAGAAGAATATGCTTTGGTTTGATGGTAGTCACAGAACATGATTTTCCTATAGACTATTTAGTTATACCCCATAGATAGCAAGATGGTTTTTGCTATCTTGGCATGCAGGTCTTAGTGCTAGAAACATGTAGGCCATGGGTACTCCATGTTACTCTAGAGTCCTGGATGGCTTTTGCAATGACATGCAAACCTTAGTTCTAGTAGCATGCAAGTGATGAATTCCTAGTACTATACTAAAGGGTTGGATAGTTTTTGACAATGGCATGTGGGTTATAGAGCCAAAAATATGTAGATGATGAATGCCATATTTCATGCTTAGCCATTTGATGGACTATAGTGAAAAAAAAGTGTTTCAAAGATGAATAGGTAAGTAATATTTTGGTCTAACCCCATAGTCAAATCCTTAGCATACCTTATTTCAAAAGTGGTACCTCAAGTTAGTAGTGGCACCTACTTCCTAGGGTAAATGGTTAATAAGTACTACCATGTGAATAGTAGGCTAACATTTTTGACATCTCTCAATGGACCATATAATCCACTTGGATTGGGTGGATAGGGTCTTATATCCACTTGGTTGGGATCATATTGCACCCTCTTTTGAATCATGTTCAAGATAAGGCTGATGATAAAACTTGTCTTTAGGTAAACAAATAAGGTATGATTTCATTTAGTAATGAAATTTAACCTTCCTTGATTACCCTTTCATATTTAGACGTGTATTATATATATGACACATTAGTTATACATGAATACATGGAATCCTATATTTCTAGTTAGATGTTGATACTTCATTGTATCTTTGATCTTTAGTTGTTTATTTTTACCCTACAGTTATTATAATTTGAATGCCCTTGTATGGAATATTTTTATAGTAAATCAGGTTAATTTTGGGTTGTTGTTACATTTATCTAACCTCAAATACCAACAAGGTTGAGTTAGAAAATCATGAAGGAACTGAAGATAAGGAGGGCTCAAATAGTTTTGATAGCTCCAAAGAGGAGTAGAACCTCCACCTTAGCTATTGAAGAGGTCCACTTAGTAGAGATAGGTACTCATGCCTATAAGGAAGCCATCTTGCTTAAAATATTTTGTTAAAATGTGGGGTTGAGCCAAGAAGCTATAAAAGTTTTTGTGATAATCAAAGTATCATATACCTATCAAAGAATTTGATATTTCATGCAAGGATGAAGCGCATAGATGTCAAAATTTCTTATTCGAAGAATGGCGCTGATTGCTTTGGTTTGGCCATGGGCTATTGTGTAGCTTGCATGAGGGACGTCCCTCATTGCATGTCATTTCTTTGACTACTATTTTCTTTTTTGGTTTATTTTTTCTGTGGGGAGAGTTTTGAAGTGCTTTCGGGGGGTCTCTCTTTTTCTATATTTTGTTTCCTTTCTTTTCCATGAGGGGGTTGTTGTGGTGGGGACGTGTTTCACTTGTAGGAGAGATCTCTTTGGTCAGATCCAATGCAAGCTTTCTTCTCTCTTTTTTTTGTTGTTCAATGTTGCTTGGCGTAGCCGTGGGGGAGGTATAAGGGTCTAGCTTTTTTCTCTTATGCATGTTTGGTGTTTGGATCTCATTTGTGGAGTGAGATTTTTCTTCTTGTTACTCATGTGATCTCAACGTAGTGTTGTGAGGTGGTATAAGGGCTCGGTTTTTTCTTCGTGCAATGGATTCAAGGGAAAATTTTGGGTTTAATTCCTCTATGGATTTCTGGGATGCTTTTGGAGAAAAATCACCATCTCCTTCAATGAGGGTGGTTGAAAACAATTTATTTTTTAATGATTCAGGTATTGGAGGGTTTGTGCCATCTAGAGGCTCTCGAATCCCAAAAATCAATGGTTGCTTGGAAATAAATAAAGAAAGGACGGTGTTGGTGATTCAACCAGAATCAATTATGGAAGATGTTGAGTATTTCATGAAACATGCTTTGATATGAAAATTCATGGGAATGCGGGTTTCATTGCAATTTTTGGAGTCATGGGCTCATTGGAGGGTGAAATCGAAGTGATGTTGGTTGCAAACAGTTATTTCATGGTGGTTTTCAACTGTATGGCTGACTGTAATAGAGTTTTCAAGGGAGGGCCTTATTTCCACAATTGGATTGGTTTATTTATTAAGCCATGGCATGTTGGTTTTAATCCTTCAAAGGAGCTCCCAAATCGTGTCCCGGTGTGGGTGTGTCTTCCTCGATTCCCAGTTGAATATTAGCACAATGACATCTTACAAATGGTTTCTTCGATTTTGGGGAAACCAGTTGGTCCTTTTCAACAAACTCAGGATAGAAAGGTAATGAATTTTACTTGCATTTGTGTGGAGATTGATTTAAGTAACCCTCTTCCAGACTCTTTGGAAATTTGTGCAGGTACATTTTCTTGGGTGCAAAAATTTGATTATGATACTTTTCCTTTTCACTGTCGTCTATGTCATGAATATGGTCATTTGCAGTATAGATGTCCCAAGAATAAATCTTTTGAGTCTCAGACTTCTCAGCCTCCTCACAATTCCCCTAAGGTTGAAAAAGGCAAGGCTCCCATTCTTGGGGATGTTGCAGGTATAGATGGTTTCATTCCTGTTAGGGCTCGTAGTAGGAACCATGGACAGAAAAGGACTTTTAAGGAGTGACAAGAAGGGGACAATTTTAATAGATTTGAGGTTTTGAATGACCTTAGTAAGAAGGAGGTGAACCTAGGTATGATGGCTATGGATCAAGGTGTTGTGGACATGGTTTAGGAAGGCAATATTCTAGATAATATTCAAAATTCTCAGGATATTAGTGCTTTGTAAATGGCCTCTGATATTGGTATGATGGTTTCAAGGGGGCCTGAGACTCTCGCTACTATGGAGAAGAGTGGGTGGGAGATCTCTCCTTTAGGGAAAGCGAGGTCTAATTCAGAAAAAGGAAACAAAGCTTCTCCTTTGTTGGGGCTTCTTCAGAAAGATCTAAAAAAAGGGGCTACTGAGAAGTCTTCCAAGGTTGGGAGAAAGAAGGATTTAGAGAAGATCAAGTTGATGGGGGAGAATTTGGTTGAGTCAGGATTGGTTAAGACTCTTGAATCTTATTTTTCTAACCCTCTAAATGATCATCCTCTCATGGAATGTAAGGGGCTTGAACAGTAGCCCTCAACAAAAATTTGTTCGTGAATTGGTGATAATTCATTCTCCTAATGTTATTTTTCTATAGGAAACTAAGTTATCTATTGAAAGTATGGTTGGTTTGTTGCCAAAGCTGTGGGGGTAGGGTGACTTCCAATGTATTGGGGCTCATGGTAATGTAGGGGGTGTGGCTTGCTTGTGGAACCCATTGAAGATTCGTCTTCTTTGGTGGTTGTCCTCTGTGACACCCCTCTGATTTGTTATGTTTTCTTGTCAGCTTAGATACTTTGTTAGAATTTATTTTATGTTATTGTTATTCTATCATTGGCAGTGGAGCGATGATCGACTATATAAATGTGATGACACATTATATGCATGGTGATTATGTTTAATATGCTTTATGTTTGCATAGATGCTTAGTTGTGATGACATTGCTATATATGCTTATTGTAGTTTAATTGATATATTATCTCGTTAGTTGATGTGACATTGTATTGGTGAAGAGAATAGTATTGCATCATTCGCTTGTGAGTGCCCTATGATTTTTGTGATTCTCTTTTCACGGTGTGTATGAATTACTATCTGTATACATGTACGACTCTTGCTTGTGTTGTAGGTTTGCAGGTACAGGACAATGGCTTCACCTAGTTTCACAAGTCTAAGCGTGTCCACTACTCAACAGTAATATTGCGAGATAGTAATGGGCTACCTAGTCATACCTTTACCCTAGTACAGTGTGTCGTCAATTTGAGTTTTGGTCTTAGCCTTATCATTGTTGTTCTGGGTATTTTATTATTGTGCAAGTTTAATTTGGTAGATTAAATGTGTATTTGATCTAAATATTTAATTAATTGAATTATTGTTGAGAAGGCTTTAGAATAAATAAATAAATAAATTTAATTTAGTTATGTTATTAAAAACTTTTAATTATTAAATTATATGGGAATTAAATAAATAAGATTATTTAAATTTGTTGAAATATATTAGTTGTTTTATTTTATTTTAAATGCATGAGGTTGGAAAATATCTGGGGTTGTTGAGGGAAAAGATATTTTGTTGGGATAAATGTGAGTTAGAAATTTGTTATCTTATTGTTTTAAATTGATTCTCGGAGGAAATATAGGAAAAAGGAAAGAAAGTTGTTTTCACGGAAAGAGTTTTTGGGGGTTTTGGTTGAAAATTAGTGAGGAATTTGTGGATCTCTCTAAGGATTTTATTTTAGAATCTTGTTGTAGAATTATTGGCTGTGGTATTGTTGTGTTTTCTGGAAGTGGAAAATTTATTGGAGGAACCTTTGGCAACATTGGCATTTTGAAGCTACAGAGAAGCTTGGCAACAATTCTTGGGGCAACAGTTCTTCTGGAACAGGTTCCTTTATTGTTTTTTGTGAATTTTGAATTGAAAGGTTGTTTATATTACTGTAATGCAATTTGGAAATGTTTAGAAAAAGATTTTCAATACTGTAGAAGCTCTTGTTTCTTTCTTTTAAAAGATTGTCGTGAAAGTTGAACCTCTGTAGAAAACAATTTAAAAAAAAATTATTTGTGTAAATTGATCATTTGAAATAGATTGATACGAAAGGAAATTATAGATCTCTGTAGAAAAACATTCATTTTGTTATGATTTCCCAATTCCTTTTAATTATCTGGGAAAATGAAATCTCTAAGCTTTCCTATAGAAAACTTCTTCTCTGTAATTTATTTGCTCAACTTGAACCAGTGATTGGATTAATTACATATAAATATATATATATATATACATATATATATTATATAAATATTTTGTTTTATTTAAAAACATGTAAAATTCCCTGTAGGAATTTTTATTGGGAAACGAAATCGAAAAATCGTTGTACGGAAAATGTTGGGCTGTGAAATGGAAAAAATAATAAAATGAATTTCATTTTTGGTTTGGTCAGGGGTGAAACCCCAGCCGCACCCACACTTGGGGTGTGTTGCTGTGAGCAACACTCCTCACATCTGTGTGGGGTAAGCACTGCCCATAGGCAGTGAACCCCCTGCGTGGGAATGATGCAGCCAGGGCTACGTCCTTGTGCGTGCAAATGTTTATGTTTTGTTTTATTTATTGTATATGGATTCGATAATGTATATATTTATATATGATATATATATTATATATAATATATAAATATTATATATATAAATATTATATATATATATATTATATATACTATATGTATTATAAGTCATATGTATATAATTTTTTTTATTAAATAATATATTTATTATATATATATAATTGTATATATTTATATATATATAGTTATTTAAATATAGTTATTTAAATTGTTTCATTAGAAGTTAGTAAATGATTTTTAAAGGAATATTAAATGGTTAAGTGCATGCAAGCACCAATTGTTATTTTATAATGAAGTGATTTTATTAGTAAGATTGAGATTTGTTTTTATCTATATTTGTGGATTTGGAAACTGAACTTTTGTTTTAATCCCTATGGATTTATTGAATGGAATTATGTTTAAAAGGTTTATTTTAAATATGCAATTTTGATTGATTTGGATTTAGGAAATCTGAATGATAGCATTTGTTAATTGCTTGAAGTTGTATTTATAAAAGCAAGTGTTTTGTAACTGTGTATTGGGGGAAAAGTATTTGTTAATGTGAAAATCTAAGTCTTCCAGAGTGGCAATTGTGAAAGGGTTGTTGTAACTTTAGTTCACCCTTTGAGTTTTCTTGGGTAGTGCACATATTGGGATTCAGTATTGGACATCTATAGGGATGTGTTACCTTTTGAGGTGTGTTGATTATGTGTGGTCAGTTTTAGTGCACTGTCTACCCTTGGGTGTGGTATGAGTTTATGTGTTGTCGATAGGGGAGTGGCTTTCAACGAGGGTCGGGACACAAAGTGGTCCCAATACAACTCGTGTGGGAGTCAGTTTAACCAGTGGAAATTAAATAACCTATTTTTAGGGGAATGGGTAGCTTAATACATTAACTTTGTAATTTAGCCTCACTCATTGGCTCAAGGGCTTATGTTAGACTTGAGATGAGTCAGGAAGGCCTGGAATGGTATGATCGTTATCTTGTCTTCTCGAAAGATAATCAATTCTGCTCTGGTGTGCATGTGGGCCTGAAGTTCGTAAGAGGTTACCAGGATAATCCTAGAAGGGGGTCGGGACCTAGGAAGATCTCCTTTGGATAACCAATGCAACCATTGTGATGACACTCCTCTTATGACAATAGTTGGTT
Source organism: Sequoia sempervirens (assembly GCA_007258455.2). Classification (NCBI taxonomy): domain Eukaryota; kingdom Viridiplantae; phylum Streptophyta; class Pinopsida; order Cupressales; family Cupressaceae; genus Sequoia; species Sequoia sempervirens. Next base: position 130,395 of record VDFB02036566.1, read on the forward strand.
TATTTGTATTGTGTTTGTAATTGATTCAGTGATTCTGGAAGCAATGTGACCATAGTTCTTGTTTACCTATACTGTGAGTTTTTTCGTATATGGCCTATGTCTAGAGGTAGTAGGATTGTCTTGGTTACCTTTTACTATCTCCTAGCATGGGGGTTGGGCCTATGGGTAGCATATGGTTGGGTGGAATGCGTCTTATACTATTGATTTATCTTCATGTTTGTGATGGCAGGATCTTCTTGTTTGAGGAGCTCATGTGGTTCTCTGGAGTTGTTCTTCTCTTTCTTCATTGTAACTAGGGATCATTATGTATAATTGTAGTACCTCATTTGTATCGAGGTGAACCTTTGTGATGTAATTGTAATAATATTTATGATCTATTCATTATTGGATTTAATGGTGTATTGGATGTTATGTGGTGTTGTATCTTTGGAAATATGTTCAATACATTTCTATGAGTTAGTTTTATTTTGAAATGGTTTAATGCTTTGATGTATGTTGGATTGTGGTTTAACTCTCATATGCTATGGTTGGTTTAATTTTATAATTAATGGGTTTACATGTAGATGTGTTGTGTGGCCTAGAGGATGTATGTGGTTAGAGTAGAGTACTTTACTTGTCTTGTTTTACTTTTTAAGAAAAAAAATTGTTGGGCTTCCACAGTGTTGTATCATCCTCTAGGTTGCAGGACGGGGTTTTACATCGTCCAAGTCTTCCATCTCTGTGGTTGCTTCAAGTCTAGAGTTGGGTGAAACTATTCTACTTTCAAACATCTATGCGCCTACTGATTTTCTTGGTAAGCAATTATTGTGGTCTCATATCAATTTCATTCAAAGCCTTGCTCCTTTTTTCCCTTGGATTATTGTGAGTGATTTCAACGCCATTATTGAGTTGGATGAGAAGAAGGGTGGTATTGCAAGGTTGGATCCTTCTTCCTTCTTTCTTCATGATAACATATCTACCTTGAATCTGGTTGACATTAAGCCCCGTAATGGTCAATTTACTTGGAACAATAGGAGAATGGGAGAGAATTGTATCATTGAGAGACTTGACCATGTTTTGGTTTCTTGTTCCTAGATTGGAGGGTTGTGGTCTACTTGCTCAGAGATTTTGGACTAGAGGGATTTGGATCACTGGCCTATTAAGTTATTTTCTACTTCAACTTGTGTTGCTCAGTCCCCTTCTTTCAAGTTCTAGCTTATGTGGTTAAGAGATTCTTCCTTGCAAGTGCATATGGTTGATTGGTGGCAGATGGGAAGACTTGCTCATGGAACTTCTATGTATTATTTTTCCAAATTGCTACAATATGTGAAATATCAGCTCAAATGGTGGAACAGGCAGTGTTTTGGAAATATTTTCATGCTAAGGTTGTTGCTCAAGCTGACTTGAATGCCATCACTTGGGAGATAAGGGAGTTTGGTCTTTTTGAGTATTTACTCAGGGAGGAGGTGAGGGATTTGAAAGCTTTGGAGGAGTGTGAGATGCACGAGAAATTTTTTTTGGAAACAAAAGGCTCATGTTGAGTGATTACAGGAGGGGGATAGAAACACTACTTTCTTCTTTAATTCATTGAAAGCTAGGAGACATGGTAATTCTATGCATGTTCTTGTGAATGGCAGGGGTGAGCATTTATCTTCTTGGTAGGATATGTCTAGAGAACTTTGCAGTTCTTTGCTTCATTATTTAGAGAGGATTCTCAGGATAGTTTGGCAGAAGAAAACCATGTTTTGTCTTGTATCCCCTCCTTGGTTACTGGAGAGATGAATGAGCATCTTTTGGGCTATATCTTGTTGGAGGAATCGGAGGCTACTATTTTCTAGATGAAGAAAGGGAAAGCCATGGGCCCTGATGGCTTTTCGATTGAATTTTATTAGGAATTTTGGGATATCATTAAGCTAGACCTATTAGAGGTGGTTCGCAACCCTCAGAGGAATAAGCAGATGTTACGGGCTTTGAACTCTACCTTCCTTGCTCTTATTCCCAAATGTGAGGGGGCAGATCAGCTGAGTTAATTTTTACATATTTCCTTTTGTAATGTAGTTTATAAAATCATTTCCAAGTTGATTGTTGAAAGGATATTTCCAAATGTGAGGGGGCAGATTAGTTGAGTTAATTTTTACATATTTCCCTTTGTAATGTAGTTTATAAAATCATTTCCAAGGTGGCTTAGATGGCTTATCTTTGGGGAACAAAGTGGTTTTGTGGAGGATCAAAAAATTCTAGATGGGGTGGTCATTGCTACTAAAACCATTCATTCTATGATAGCCTCTAAAGAAAAGGCTATGTTCATCAAGCTAGATATGGCAAAGGCCTATGATAGAGTTAAGTGGTCCTTCTTGCAAAAAAAAATTATCACCTTTGGTTTTGTTGAAGAGTGGGTCCAATGGGTTATGTCCTATGTTACTTCTAATTCTTTCTCAGTGCTGATAAATGGTGAGCCTTCTTCTCTTTTTAGTGCTTCTAGAGGCCTTTGTCAAGGGGATTCTCTCTCTCCTTATTTATTTATTCTTCTTGTTGAAGGTCTAAGGCGAGTGGTGAAATGTAATGTGGATTTGGGTTTTATTCAAGGATGGGTGTTGAGAAATGGTTTTCATCCTCAATCTCACCTACAATTTGTGGATGATACTACTTTGATGGGTATGGCTAAGATCAGAGAAGCCACAAATTTGCACAAGGCTTTGGATATTTATCTTGTTACTTCTAGTCAAATGATTAATGAAGATAAATCTTCCATTTTATTCTTCAATACTCTGAGGCTTATTCAATAAAGGATTGCTCATATCTTAAGGTTTTAGATTGGGAATCTCCCTTTAACTTTTCTTAGTGCCTATATCTTCTAGTAGTCTCCCTAGGGAGTCATGGTAGAATATTCTAGACAAGTTTCATGTGAAGGTTAATCATTGTACTCATAGATGGTTGTCCTTTGTTGGGTGTGTTCAACTACTTAAATTTATGGTGCAGGATCTTACTATTTATAGATACATGCTCTAGGTGGCTCTAGTTGGGTTTGTGAAGGATTTGGATTCTTTAGCTAGACAATTCTTACGGGTGAGCAGCTTGTCCTCCTCTAAGTGGAGCCTTGTGAAGTGGGATATTATGTGTAGCTCAAAGCAATTTGGGGGTCTTGGATTGTGGCAGTTGACTTGGTCTAGGTTAACATTGGCTGCAATGCTCTATTGGAGGTGGTGTGTAGAGCAGGATCATATTTGGGCTAGGATTTTATCTCACAAGTACCTTTCAGGGCTTCTGAATGAGGAGATTCCCAGGTATCCTTTGGTGGGGAAAGGTTTGGTGATTTGGGGAACACTGAAGAAAGGAGTTGCGCTGATGAAGGAAGGTTTTTTCTGGATATGTAATAGGGGGGTTGAGGCTCTCTTTTGTTCAGATTCTTGGGATGGTTTTCCCCCCATTTTTTGCTAGTATCCTAATTTGTTGAATCTTTGTCAGCACTTCCTGGAGGCTAGTTGGTCAAGGGTGATTGATTTTAAGACTTCTTATCCATGTGGGCATATGGTGGTGCCTAGGCGGAAGGATCCTTGTGACTAGCCTATTGTTGCATTGGAGGAGGATTATGTTGAGCTTCAAAATATTTTGGTTAGTAGACAATGCATTTCCCTTAGGGATAAGGATATTCTTGCTTGGAGCCAGGATCCTAAGGGTGCTTTCACTGCACGGCTAGTGAGTTGTTGGATCGTAAGTTTGGTGGGTTGGAGGTTCCTTGGTGGAAACATGTGTGGAACAAATTTTCATGGCCAAAGTGTACTTGTTTTGCGTGGAATCTAGCTTGGAATAGATGTTTGACTTGGGATAATCTTTGGAAGTGGGGATTCCAAGGTCCCTCTATTTGTGTTATGTGCAGCTGCAATGAGGAGGATTATTCCCACTTGTTTTTCCGTTGTTCTTATTTTATGTTGCTTTGGAATTTATGGTGGGGTGTTTAGAAGCATCCATGTATCCATGCTTCTTCCTTTGTTGAGTTCTGGAGTAGCCTAGGAAGACGTCCTTCCTAGGCCTCTTTCCTCTAGATTGTGTGGTGCATTGGGCCTACTTTCATCCTTATGCAAATTTGTTTGGAAAGGAACTGTAGGATTTTTCATGGGGATAGGCTGATGGTTCAACATGTTTGGCACAAAATTGTTGGTATGATCTAAGAGATGTGGAAGCCAAATGTGATGTGGCTTATTCTTTGGAATGGAGTGATGATGAGATTGTGACTGGATTGGGCTTACAAGGGTTGACTTCTATCTTTTCTTGTGTTAGAAGAGGTAGGTAGGCTAAAAAGAAGGTTCAGAGGGTTGGAAGATGGTTGCCTTCTCTGATGGATGTTTTGAAGATCAATACATATGGCTCCTCTAGGGTAATCCTGGGCCTGTTGGGATTGGTGGAGTTAGAAGAGACTGTTCTAGCTCAGTTATTTTATTTTTCTTCATTTGAACAAAGGGCACCAATCTAACAACCTTATGGAGGGGTTGGCGATTCTCTGGGCTATTGAGCGTTCTTATGCTTTGGGTTGGTGTAGGATTGTCTATGAATCTGACTCATAGATTATTGTTATTTTTTTGCATGAGCAAAAGGTGGTTAAGGATAATTGGAAACTTTCTTTGGTGGTTCAATAGATTTTGCAGTTGTGCTCTATGTTGGAAGTGGTGTCTTTTTACCACATTTTGCATGAATGGAATGGGGTTGCTAGCTGTTTGGCTAAGTGGTCTTCAGAGCATGTTGATAATTGGAAGATTGAGGAGTGGGGACAATTATCCCCTGATTATTGTCATGAATTAGAGAGGGTCATTGTTGATGATATGGATGGATAAGGTGTTTTTGGTGGTTTGGATGGTGGTTTTTGTCTTGGTTGGGTGTTTTTGTGCTTTCTTTCTTGGGAGCCTATGGTTTCCTTTATCCCTTTGTTTTGTTTATTTCTTGATTTCAATCAATTTTTTACCCCCTTTTTTAAAGAAAGCACATAGATACATCAAGTACCATTTTATTTGTGACATAGTAGATAATGGAAGGGTGCTACTAGAAAATGTTGACACTTTAAAAAAAATAGATGCATCAATGAAGCCAGTGACCACAAACAAGTCTAGGTGGTGTAATGAATCTATGGACCTCATGGCCCCTAGTAGTTATATTTTAGTGTTGGTGTTCCCCTTTACTCTTTGTAATGTATTTCACAAGTGGGAGAATGTTGGAAATGGTATCTTAATAAGATTCATCCTAATGTTCATATTTATTGATTATTTATATTTATATTATTTTATCCTTACATGGGTAAGAGGGTATCCCACTTTGAGGTTCCACTCTTGGTCACATGTCTAATATTTTGTAATGTGTGTAAGAAGTTGTAATATGTGAGTTATTTATGCTATATTTTATGAAAAATAAGAGCATGTAAGAGGGGTTATATTAGAATCTTGGTCATCATTATGAAACTCTAGGATTCATGTCATAGAGTATCTTTAAATGGATAATGAAGACCAAAATGAGCCACCTAAGTTGGGTGGTCAATGTACCTAAGTTGAATACAAAATCCCAACACCTCGGGATCAACTACCAAACTAAAATATCTTCCACAAGAGAGAAATGGGAAGAATAGATTGCTATAATTATCGATACAAGATTGATTGATTGAATATAAAAATATACATGTGATGCCTTGCTTATAAAGGATAGGTTGTGAGATAGGATTAGACATGATCATGAAACATGTGTCTTAATCCCATACAATGAGACAAATAACTCAATAATTATTAAATTACCTAAGACACGAGCATTAAATGACATGATAAAATAAGATAGGATCTCATGACACCTAAGAATTCTAGAAAGATTCTTAGGACCTAAGTAAAATTAACATGTGAATAGGACCTACTAGGTGAACTAGTTAGGTAAAACACCTAATTCACACCAATACCCCTTTAATTACAACTTAGGGAGTAGTATATTATTATGCAAATGATGTAAAACATGAAGATGATTATGGGTATCGACAACTAAGACATGTTAGGTATCCATTTACAATGCAATCTCTCAAAAATGAAGAAAAGGTGAATACCCAATGGGATAAAGCTCCTCCCTAAAAGAGATGAAAATAAAATTCTCACTGAAGAAGGATAAAACCCCATACAAGGAAAAAGACCCACCATAAGAGAGAAGAAGATAGACCATGCAACCCCCCCTCATAATGAGATAGCATGTTGCAAAGAAACCTAGAAGCACACTTTATGCAGTAAACTCTAGAACCTTAATCATAGCAACAAAAGACAACATGAGGACCTGATGCCAAAAAATACTGGAAACTCTTTGGAGCAACTCTAGAATCATAATAAAGCAACAAAAATAAAGTTTGACTATCCTACTACCAAGGAACATTGGAAAATTCTCGATATGGAGCAACCCTAGAATTTGATTGAAGCAACTATATAGGAGTGAATTTATAGCCCATGTGTAAATCCCCCTTTTTTCCTTCTCCACTTTAGAAAACCAAGTTCGAAGGCTTAATTCCACCTAATCCCGCTACTTGCACCCCACTTGGAACCTATTTTGAGTGTCAATGGAGGTGTTTCTATCGAGGACACTCGTGGGACACGCAAACATTCGCGTGGTGCACTTATGTCCCTAGAAAATTCCTACTGCTAAACCTATAGAGGTGTTACACTTCTCATTGGGAGTCAAGTTGTAATGCCCCCTTCGGCCGACTAACTCGAATATGGCCATTTCTTTCATTCCTTATTCAAATTCACTCCTTGAAAAAACATTTCATCTTCTACAATCACTCCACAAGCTTCAACACACTCTTTTGTATTCACTTTAAGCTTTCTAGTAGAATTCTTGCACTCCATTGTAGCAAACACAACACTCCATCACTTTGGTAGAACAAGTTGGGAAAAAAACACCATTGCAGTAGAGGCTTGAGTACCCTCATTTTCTTCCCTAAGTAGCCTTGAGTGCTCTTGGTGGAGGTGGTAAGCTTCCCTTCCTTTCCTTCTATCACTTAGTTGAGTTAGCACTTTACTGTTTTGCAGTGCTTTTGTGCTCTTTACTATGTTATTTCTTTATCTTGTTTCCTTGGTTGTTCGTAGAGGTGGAAACACCTAAATGGGGGTTTGATTGAGGTAGGCCCCTATACATCCACCCAACATTTTCTATGTGTATGTGGGTGTGCTTTCAAGGAGCTAGTTGGCGAACAAGTTCCTTTGTGAGATTCTTCTCGCCGCCCTTACTCTTGCATTCTTACTTTATCATATTAGAGAATATTTCATTTACTTAATCACATTATTTTGGCCCTTTAACAATAGTTAGCTGGGCCATTAGCCTATTTTAAAAGGTTTGACCTTGTCTCTTCTGTTGTTTGGCCATACGAATGTCAACACACTTTAGAGATGCCAGCGCGTCGCGTTGTCATCCAAGGATTGTGCTTTTGTCCTCAAGCAAAGAGCTCCCTAAGGCGTAGTGTTGAACCTGGAAACCAGCTCGCCTAGCCCCTCTATGAAACTTGGGATTGCAGAGTGGTTACAATAATTTATAGTCCTCGTCATTCTTATCCTCATACCCTAAATATTGCATTTAGCTGAGGTAAGTTAGGGCAACTTTCTGCATCTTGGCCCTCTGTGACCTGGGGCCTTGCACGTGGAGGTCCCCCTACCTTACATTTTGGTGAACCTAACATGAACCATCTTGGTCCCATTTTTGTGATATTGACAATTCCTTTCCTCATACTCTAGGAGTGTTGTAGGTGTGAGTGTTGTGAGGTTATTTCCTTGCAACCCAACCTGCAACCCCTAGTTGGCATAGTTGGAAGGTTCCAAAGGTATTGTGTGATGAAACCTTGGTTAGGTCACTATCTTATTCTTTTACCTTAAGGGACTTTGTGGAAGTATTGTCTAGTGTGTGTTATGGCATCCTTGCATCAATCTATCCCCTCTGCATAGCCTGTGGACAGTGGTATTGGCATAACCTTTACTTCACAGGATCTACCCATGGGTTTTAACAAAGAACCATCTCCTCTTTACATCCCCATGCAAATCAATGGAAACATCATATCGAGTGTTCTCGTTGATCTGATGTCACAAATAAGCATAATAACCGAGGAGATTATGCTGATCAACTTTTTACACAAAGATGGGTATGACGCACCTATGAGTACCATCCGCACACATGATGGGATTTTTGTGCCCCCTTTAGGTAGTATTGTCTTGTTGGTCCTAGTGGGACCTAAATCTATGAAGCTCTTGTTTAACATCATCCCTAGGTCTAAGATCTTTAGGGTGAAATTGGGTCTCCCTTGGTTGGTGGCGATGAATGCGGTACCATCTGTCATGCATAAATGTCTAAAATTTATCCACGGAGGTTCCATACACATAATCCACAACACCGATTATGAACCACTGGTTGCACGTGGAAGCTACTCCTTGGACTACTCTTGGACTACGCCCATTAGTCCTCTCCCACCTAGGATGAACCTTATGCACCAAACATATAAGAACTATAAGAAAGGGCGTCTGAGGTCGAAAGTTAGATACCCTCCCTCGCCTTAAGCTATTTCACATAGGGCTTGCTTAAAGGTTGACAGTGATGTCACTAAGGCTCAAAAGAAGGAAGAAGAAAAGTGGTCTCGTGATCCTCCTTCTTCCTCATCCGCTGGTCAATCTAATGTTTCTTCTCACTCTATTGTGGTACCATCAGGTTCTAGTCCTTGTTTGTAGGAGAATCCTATGGTGCCCGCTTGGTGAAAGACTAAGCGTCACACATTCAAACTTCTTGTTCTACCGATGGAGCCTAGACCCATTCAGTATGATAAGAAGAAGGTCTTTCGAGGAGATTCATCTTTGTCTCAACCTCCACAGCCTCCTACTGCTCCTACTCCCAAAGTAATGAGCTGGAAGAGGCCCGCTATCGAGGCTCTTGAGCCAACTCCTCCTATTGTTGCTCAACTTGTTCCTCCTACTCCCATTCAGGAATCTGTTCCTTTACCAAAAATGATCATAGTGGACATTCATATGGTTGAGAAAGAACCCTCTACTCCTTCACAGCCTCTGGCCTCCAGCTCCAAGAGCCGAAGAAACTGCCTTGCACGTGAGCACAAGCACCAACAAAAGGCTCTCTTAGCTGAGCAGGTTGCCTCACAAAGAAAGGAGGAAGAGACAACCACCCCTACTTTAGGGCCTCCTGTAGTGTCACCCTCTTCCCTCCCTCCTGCCCCTCTTCAATCTGGTCTTTCCCTGCTTCTGACTTCCACTGCAAATGCACATGCACCTAACCCTAAGGGGGTACAGGTGTTCATCACTCCTTTGGTGGAGCCACCTTTGCTAATGTCCATTCTAAACATCCAGCCTTTTCTGAAGCCTGTGGATATGATTAATACCTTAGTTGTATCCATTGTGGTCCTTTATTCCTCTTCCTCTGCACCCCTAGCCTCGTCTATAGGGAGTTCATCTCCTCCGACAAAGGAGGTGGAGAGTGGTCCTTCTAGCAACGAAGGGCCTAAGAGGAGTCCACCTTCTTTACAAGGTGGTCCTATGTTGAATTGTTTTGTCCTAGTAATGGAACCAGTCCTGGCTTCCCCTAAGTTCGTCACCACTCCAGAGTCACTCGGTGAGCCTAGCGGTGAATCTTAGGCTCAGCTTGCCCCATCTGCTAAAGTTAGACATGGTACTCCTGTGGGGTGCATGCTTAACTCTATGGATGAAGTTCTGGCCTTGTCAATGATCTTCGCAAAATCGCTAACCTTGACTCTACAAGAGCTTGGTGGAGAGGACCTCGAGGGGCCCTCTTCCCTAGCCCTTGTTGCGGGAGGACCGAGCACCCCTCCTCTTAACATACCTCCACTATAGGCTTGTCCTCCTTCCCCCTATGATGATCTAGAGTGGGAAGCGAATGACCTCTTGGCTAATCAATGTTAGGAGGAGGAGGCCTCTTCTTGATCTTGTGTGTGTGTGTGTTTTGTGATGTGTTCCCCCATGATCGTGCTATGTGTGCCTAGATGACCCTTGTCACCCCTGTTGGTGCTTGGATACATGTGCGGTTTTTGTGTTTTAAACCTTCTTTTGTTTGTATCATCATTCTTCCATGTTTATTCTTTATTTTCGATAAATTGGGGACGATGCAAAGTGCTGGGGGCATTTAGGATTCCCTTCCATATTGACCCAATTTTTTAATTTTTACTTTGTCTTCTTGTGCATTATTCACATGGTTTGATATAGTAGGGGGTTAATGATAGTTCATTTATATACTATTACTATACATATCTATATATATTTATGAGCAATTTTGACCCTGAAATATTAGGCTACCCATGTGCCCTTCATTTGTGTTTTCTCTATTTCTCTTCTTTGCTTGAGTTGTCCCTCCTATGTGTGACAATGTTCTTTCTTTAACATTTTGATTTTTAGAAAATGCATTCGTCGCCAACAAATCTTTTCTAAAAATCCTAGCAAACCTTTCTTTTGAATCACATTCTCAACTTGGAACCCTAACGGAATGTGTTTCCTCAATCATGGGTTTGTAAAGAAAGGACTTAAACCTTCCTCTGAAGTCGGAACAACTTTGACCTCCCTCTCGAGTGGGGCATATTCTTCCTTTCAAATTCCCTGATGAAGTGTGCATCTTTCAAAAGGATTCCTTAATGAAGGATCAATTCGAGAAAGAGAACATCTACTTTTGAACTGTGTGTCCCTTGAGTGGACCCTCTCTTCACAATGGGTTCCCTAGGGACCCCTTTGAAAGTTTTCAATACTTTCGACAGTTTGTGGCCGCTCCCAGACTCTACGGAGTTTGCTTTCTTAGGTTTCCTCCATGTGAGAGATCTTGGGGGACACCTCCCTACAGGACTACGAGCATGTGGGGTGCTTCCTTTAAGCTTCCTCCATGCGAGAGATCTTGGGGGTGGCTCCCCTACAGGACTAAGAGCCTATAGGGCGCTTTCTCAGGTTCCCTCCATGGGAGAGATCTTGGGGGTTACCTTCTCTATAGGACTAAGAGCCTATGAGGCACTTCCTTAGGTGTTCTTCATGCTTGAGTTCATGGAGAATACCTTCCCTATGGAACTGAGAGCCTGTAGGGCGCTTCCTTGGGTGTTCTTCATGCTTGAGTTCATGGAGAATACCTTCCCTATGGGACTAAGAGCCTGTAGGGTGCTTCGTTGGGTACTCTTCATGCTTGAGTTCATGGAGAATACCTTCCCTATAGAACTGAGAGCCTATAGGGCGCTTCCTTTGGGTCTCCTCCATGCTATAGTTTTTGGGGGACACCTTCCTTATAGGACCAAGAACATGTAAGGTGCTTTCTCTCTTCAACTTCATAGTTTTGAGCAGCTATGAAGTCCTTTGCTTTCCCTACACCTTCAAGTACGCCAAACCGAGCTTTGCTTCCTCAACGGTTTAGGTATACATTTCTAACCTTACATTCTTCTTGACCTACTTTACTGAGCACTCATCAGTACTCATGCTCGCTAAAGTGAGGGAAACATGTATAGGAGTGAATTTACACCCCATGTGTAAATCCCTCTTTTTTCCTTCTCCACTTTAGAAAACCAAGTTTGAAGGCTTAATTCCACCTAAGCCCACTGCTTGCACCCCACTTCACGCTTGTTTTGAGTGTCGGTGGAGGCATTTTTTCGGGGACACCTGTGCGGCGTGCAAATGTCTACGTGGTGCGCTTATGTCCTTGGCAGATTCTTGCAGCTGAACCTACAAAGGCATTACACTTCTCATTGGGATTCAAGTTGTAATGCCCCCTTCGGCTGACCAACCCGAATATGGCCATTTCTTTCATTCCTTCTTCAAATTCGCTCCTTGAAAAAATATTTCATCTTCTACAATCACTCCACAAGCTTCAACACACTCTTTTGCATTCACTTCAAGCTTTCTAGCAACATTCTTGCACTCCATTGCAACAAACACAACACTCCATCACTTTCTCCATTGCAGTAGAGGTTCGAGTACCCTCATTTTCTCCCCTAAGTATCCTTGAGTGCTCTTAGTGGAGGTGGTAAGCTTCCCTTCCTTTCCTTCTATCACTTGGTTGAGTTAGCACTTTACTATTTTGTAGTGCTTTTGTGCTCTTTACTAGGTTATTTCTTTATCTCATTTCCTTGGTTGTTCGTAGAGGTGGAAACACCTAAACGTGGGTCTGACTGAGGTAGGCCCCTATACAACCACCCAACATTTTCTCTCCTTCTATGTGTAGGTGGATGTTCTTTCGAGGAGCTAGCTAGCAAACAAGTTCCTTTGTGAGATTCTTCTTGTTGGCCTTACTCTTGCATTCTTACTTTATCATATTAGATAATATTTCATTTACTTAATCACTGTATTTTGGTCCTTTAACAATAGTTAGCTGGGTCGTTAGCCTGTTTTAAAAGGTTTGACCTTATCTCTTATGTTGTCCGGTCGTATAGATGTTAGCACACTTTAGAGATGCCAGCGTGCCGCACTTCCATCCTCGGGTAGAGAGCTCCTTGAGGTGTAGTGTTGAACCTGGAAACCGGCTCGCCTAGCCCCTCTTCAAAAATCAAGATTGCAGAGTGGTTGCAGGACTTTATAGTCCTCATCATTCTCATCCTCATACCCTAAACATCACATTTAGTTAAGGTAAGTTAGGGAAACTTTTCACATCTTGGCCCTCCGTGACCTAGGGCCTTGCACGTGGAGGTCCCCCTACCTTACAACAACTAGAGATAGATACATTTTCTAAAAATAAAATGAAGTGCATGGATCAAAACAACACCTTCCCAAGTGATAGGATGTCCAAGTGATCAACCATAATGTAAATACACATAATTCTAAATAAAAAATACATGAGGTTGAATCTGGAAAAATTGCATGAATGGATGATGGAGCTACTCAATACCTTTCCAACATTGTAATAATTGCAAAACTAAAAGATTATACACTAAAGTTATAAGATTGAGAGCTGTAAATGAAGATCTAACTTCAAACAAAAAACATTGACACCAAATAGTAAAAAGTAAACAAATAACCTCCTCCACTACAAAGTACATTGAGCCAACTTTTCAATGATCTCTTTTTTGAAAAGCAGACATCATGGTGAAAAGCTACGTATTTGATTTTGTTTCCTAATTTGGGCATTAGGGGACCATTTTTTTCCCCCTAAGCCATCAACCCCTTGGCACCCATATGACCGACTCACTACAAATTTGAAAAAAAATACTTGCCACTAATGACAACATCATCATAGGGGTAGAGCGAACATGGGGCAACATGTCACAAGCTACATCTCTTAGGGCTTTAAGCCCCCATTGGGCAATGACTGCGGGTTGGCTCCCCATGAATAGGGGTTGTGAAGAAAACATCAACGGTGATAATCATAAAAACTTAAAAAACAAAATTTTATTAATAAATAAACTTGTCAAAAATTGTACCCTTTGACACAAACAATACCCACAAGTTTGTAGAGAATATGCTATTGATACCAGAATATTCACTTGGTTGACCCGACTATACTATGTTAAATATTACAACAACTGATAGTGACACCATACAATACCATTGGGTATGGATCCATATGTTTGTATGGAAATAACGATGAATGAAAACTTTCTTTGATGCCTTCTAGACAAAGTGCCTAATTTCAAAAATTTGACAAATGATATTTAGGTATTCAAACCTTCTAAACATAATGATAGGGTCAATTTTATCCCAAGTGCTTTAAAAATTCAAGTACCTCTTGAATTTGGAAACCTTCACCCTACTTGAAACCCATGAAGATTTGATCCTCTATGTTGGATTTTAACAAAATAAAAGTCAATTATAACTTTCTTTCATGCCCTGGATTCAATCATGAGGTTCTTGAAACCCCAAAATGCACCCAATAAATTCTTCAAGCCAAAATATGTCCCTCAAATTTGAGGAGTATTTAGAATTGGAGCTCTAATACCATGTAGGAGTTGAATGTGAACTCCCAACATGCTAGGATCAACTACCAAACCAAAATATCTTCCACAAAAGAGAAATGAAAAGACTAACTTGTTATGATTATGCATGCAAGATTAATTGATTAAATATAAAATGTACATGTGAGTTGCCTTGCTTATAAAGGCAAGGTTGTGAGATAGGATTACACAAGATCATGACATGTGTCTTAATATTGTATAATGAAACAACTACCTCATTCATTATTAAATGGCCTAGGACACAAGCATTATATGACATGTAAAATAAGAAAAGATTTCATGACACCTAAGACTTCTAGAAATATTCCTAAGACCAAAGTAAACTTAACATGTGAATATGACCCACTAGGTGAACTAGTTAGGTAAAACACCTAATTCACACCAACAATCAACTACAATAGGTTATGATATCTTATGATAGTTTTAAGAGAATCATCTAAAAATAACTTAAAAGACCAAGACCAATTGGTATTGGAATTTGAGCCATAGATTTTGGCACCATACTTCTAGTGAGTTGTGGCTACTAAAAATAAATTTTATCAAAAATAGCCAAATGGTTACATGTGGCCATTAAAAAATCCTTGAGTTGCAAGCTTAACTTCTAGAGCTTTATTTGATACCTTAGCTAGTCTCTCTTAGATACGTAGTACACTTGTCTATATAAATGTAGACATATTATGTAACTCTAATGGATTTTGAAGAATATAACCTTGTTTTTCTAAACATTAACCTTTATTTTTAATGTATGCATAATCTGTCTTTGTCGTTAACTTCTACTCTTACTACCAAATTGTTGTCAAAATTCTATTTAAGTCTTAAGTGTAAAATAGTTTGTGTATGAGACTCTTCCTAATATTTTTGACAAACCAAGATCCACTTAATTAATGAATAACGTCTAAATGAACTTTATATGTCAATAATAGCTTGGACTAATCAACCAAATAACTTTCATTATTTTGAAAATTATGAAAAAATTAAAAATATTAATTAATGAAGCGATTATAACTTAATAGATAAGAATGATATATGTCAATCATTCATCAAAATATTTAAATAAAAATATTGGAATTTTTTTTAAAAAATTAAAAATAAAAAGCAATAACAGTAAACAGTTCAGTGATTTTAAGAGGAATAGATTCCCCAATTCTTACATTATAAATGAAGAAAATCTTCTCATATAGAAAGGCACATGCTAAGTCACAGTACTGTAATCAAGTACTGATATCTCTCCAATCCAATTGTATTAAAAAATAAACAATGAAAGAATCCAATAGTACCCTGATTTTACTGGCTATTCTGCCGCTGAGCATATAAAATTTATCTAGGCCTAGATATTCTCAATCATCTGAAAGCTCATACTCAGCAGACGTACCTCAAAATCCTTTTTTATTCCACATTTTCTCCCATACTCAACTGTTTGACAGCATTAACCATTGACGTACCGTACCTTATCCATTACAGTAATAGTAAATTTCCCCTTGGAAAAAACAAATAACCATTATTTAATGACTCCCTCCCGTATTGAACAGTGTCCTCTCTGTTACACTTTACAATTGACCGCGGTTTATCTCTTCAAGATAGGCTCAAATTTAGAGGTAAAAAGATACAAGCAAGTTCTGACAGTCTGAAACTTTTCTTAAAAACTGTTTAATAAGAAAAATATTATATTATTATCAGCCGCAATACTTTCGGCAGAAAGAAGTCAATATTAAGAGCCTCATGTTGCCACATGTCCGGTTCAGATTCGCGGCGTACAAGCACGCACAGAGCACGAGAACAGGCCCAGTAAGATTTATTTTCCGTTCCGTTGGGTCACTCCGTTTTACGTGATATGACGTCTCGATGGGCGTCGACAACAAACGTGACTACTGACAAATGCAGTTGCTCATCCAGCTGGATGGCGGTTTCGGGAAAGCGAGCCGGGCCCACCAAGGAACAGTAACACAAAACCAGGATCTCATTTTCTGTCAGAAGACAGAAAAATTCGCCGTCCGTTAAAAGGCTTCCCTTCGTGGCTAGAAAACGATGGTAATATGGTCCAGATCTGCTTTGTTTTTATTGCTTAAAGAGGAATATTGACAGGTGGTGAGGAGAAGGAGCATTTTCTTCTTTATACAGTCCATGTTTTGAACTTAATAATATATCCGTTGTCAGGTGAGGTTCTGTCAACACGGACAACATACGCCAGCTACACGCCTTGTACTCATATGCCTGCTAGAATCTCGTTTTTCACGTTGAAATTGACGGCCTTGTAAAATTATTTTGCCGTCTTTATTGGTGGTATTCGGACTACTGATATTTTTTTGGGTTGTTTTTGTTCAAGAATTTATCTGGTTTTTATGTGATAAGTGAGATTTTGGAGGTTCTTGATATTTTGGAGGGTTCTATCATTAAACGACAGTAGTTTGGTGGCTGAAACTTGTTTTCCAATTACTCAACAGTGGTTTGCAGGCATGAGACTTGTTTCAGGTTCAAATCTCACACTACATATAGTCTATCGGCCAATTAATGTATTTAAGATGATTTGATAGGTAAAACTTGTTTTTTAATGACTCAATAGTAGTTTGCAGGCGTGAGACTTGTTTCAGGCTCAGAGCTCACACTACATGTAGTCTATCGGCTAATTAATGTATTTAAGATGATTTTATGTATTATTTTCTGGACTTAATGTGATTATAGTGTTATTATGTATGGTTGTGTTGTGTGGAGGTAAGTTGTAGTTTTTATATTGTTATGTCTAAAAATTTAATGTGTGTATTTTTATGTAGGAAGTGTTTTTGTGGTGTGTTAAATTATGTGATGATTTATTATGATTGTGTAGTTGGAGTTGGATTTCAAATTATGTGGTAGTTTATTAGAATTTGATAGTTAGTTTTGATATTTTATGGATAGATGAAAATTGACTCAAAAATATGTTGTTAAATCATGATAAAGCATTACCTAACTATATTTGTCAAATATAAATTTGTTGACTATTGTAAATTTTCATGTTTGTCATTTTATAGAAATAAATAGACAAACAAAATGTTAAAATGATAAATATCTTGAATCATCTTAGCATCTAATTGGTATCAAGAGCTTGACTCAAAGGTGTATGAATAACCTCCTCTCTTCAATTTAGTGTAAGGAACAAGGGCTATCCGTTTTGTCAAATTCACTTGAGATGTGATTTTGACCTCATCTTGTTTTTTATGTTTAGAGGCCTTACAATCAATAAAATGTGATCCCTAACTCATTCAAAACCTTTCAACTTCACTAATAAACCAAAAACCTTTGAACAAAGTCAAAACCTTCAATAATTGGTAACTATTATTAAGATTAAATAATAGAGTATTTTAATTATTTACAATTTTAATAATTTTTTATTATTATAAACTTTTTAAAACATATGTAATAAAATGACCTATAATAAAATATTTACAAATATATTTCTCAAAATCATTTATCACTTCACTTTAACTTAAACAAATACAACCAAAATTAATAAAAACATAACATAGACCATCAATTTCTAAGCTTCGGTTGTGTCAAGTTTCTCCAAAGATAGAGATATTTTATTTGTAAAATTTTAAAATATTTATGATGATGTGTTTTGAGTTTTTTGAAGGCGAGGATGAGAGTCTAACAACAAATTATAATTTTGATACTAAAAATACTTCATATCTCTTCCAAAACGAAGATAAATACATGATCTATATCTTTCTTATGGATTGAATATTGATAAATATAAATAGTTATAGGGGAAGGGCACTAGTAGCGATTAGAACTAATGTTAGGCACCCTAAGCTCCTAAATGGTATGCCGATTTTGACAATTTTTTTTGGGTTTCTTTGTATGCGATTTAAAAACTTATAGCTATTGTTTCGACTTTTGGATAGTTACAACGAACACAAGAAGATTCACTATGTACAAAAAGGTCAAAAAGTGGTCATGTGAAGGTGACGTCTAATACATATTCTCTATTGCCTTGATAAACCATTCATTCTGACCACCATTCTCTATTGCCTTGATAACCATTCGTTTTGACCACCACAAAATTTGCACAATTGATTTAGTAAATATGCACAAATGTCTTATTGGTACCAATAAAGTTGTACAACTCCAATTAATTTTATTTTATTTTTAACTATTGTATATATATATGAACAACTATTGATACATTTGAATTTTTTCTTACTGAGCTTTTAATTAGCATGTATCAATTAAGGATAATTGAAACATACTATAATTGAAATCTTTTTCCCAACAAATAAATATTTTTAAGTCAAAATTTCAAATCACATTTTATAATAATACAAAAAATTAATAATAAATCAGAAAAAATATATACCTTAAAAATTCTGAACACAATTTTCTACCGACAAATCTCAATGTCATTTGCGTACACTGTATAAATATCTTGCCAAGGACTGAAATATTTTGGAGGGTCCTTCAAATTTAGGCCCACAAAGGACGACCGTCACAAGCATTTTCTGACATGCAGGGAAGTGCCCATGTAAGTGTTTCAGATGAGTAGGATATTTGTACCGTCAAAATAGTATATGATCTGAAGCGTATTTATACGGAAAGTATTCGTTGATTGTACGCCAATTCTTAGTGTATTATGTCGCATGTGAATACGGTACAGACAAGTTTACGGGGAAGGTATGAGTTGAAAGCAGTTTGTGTTTGGAAGTGTTACAACTGGAATATATTTTCCGACATTGCTGACTCCACTCACATGAAAATGTAGATTCTGCAATTGCATCGAGGATGTTGAAAGAAAGATGCCCCGAATTTCAACGTCAACCTCGCTGTCCAAACACAAGTTTTATGATAAAACGCCGATGAATTCTGTTGCTGTCAAATGACGTCTCGTGAACAACGTGTTAGTCCTAGTTGCAATGCTTTATTAGTGCTTCCTTAAATCTATGGGGATATATTTTTATTATTTTTATAACAGATTTTTTTTTGGAGAAACTTTAAAAAATAGAAAGAATAATATAATAATAATAATTAATATTAGATATTTTCAATAGAAGCATAATGAGGTGGTTAAGTTGTAGATATTTTCAATAGTGTCATAGTGAGGTGGTTAAGTTGTTTGTGGTGTTGTTTTTGTCATTGAGGTTCAAATTTCATTGGGATGTTGTCGTTGAATGTTTATATTGGAGTTAAGGTCCCCCATTTGTGACCTCACTGATTCATAACTCCGGATCAAAAGTGTTTACTCTCTCTCTCTCTCTCTCTCTCTCTCTCTCTCTATATATATATATATATATATATATATATATATATATATATATAGTTTCAAAGAAAAATTGTGTTACCAAAATGAATTTATCAAGATTTAATGAACCATTAATTTTTGCTATGAAACATACAATTGTGTGTAGTAAATGATGTAAATAGCATTCATAAATCACTCTTAACTATTATGACAACAATAAGGGAGATTTTAAGAGGCTGAAACAATGTGTACCTTGCTGAAAAAGTGTTGTTTTGAGGTCATTGAGGACTCATTCACCCAAAGTGGCGAATGGGTCCCTATTAGGGTTTTTGAAAACTGAATTCTAGGTTATGTTCTTCAATGTGTGCACTCTCAGCTCCCAGGTGACCAACTTCCAAAATTTTGAAACAAATTTTGTAGACAAATTTTCGTGATCTTGCAAGATATATGACAACTTTTCAACTTTTCAATATTTGACAATTTTTCTCCAATCTTGTTCTCCATTTGATCTTCAACTTAAAACCTGCTATTACACATCAAAGGAGAAGAAAAACTTGTTGATTATTAGGGAATAGGGGTTTGCCTTGGTCAAACCCCGTTTAGGTAATTAAACCTAATGATGAAATAATGGAATATGAACATGAAATATGAAATATGAACAATGATACCTTGGTTGATATCTTGGAATGTAAATCAACAATCTAACATGAAGTGGCCATGTAGAATGTAGATCTTGATCTTGAATTGGATATGAAATAATGCTTAACTTGGATCTTCAATACTACATCAACACACTAACTCAACAACATACTTGATGCACAATGCCTTTCACATGATGATATGATCAATTGCTATAATAAAGCCTTGATAATATGCCCTTGAATGTCTTCAAAATTCTCTTGAATGCTCTATAATGCTCTTGCTTTTGATCTCATGAAGTCAAATAAAAATTCTAGGTGAAACTATGTGAATAAACCTTGTATTTATACTTAATAATTAATCCTAAAATTCAAATAAGACAAACCAACATCAGATCTAGGATTCAAAATCATTAAAAAGGGGGGTCCTTAGTATCTTGCCACAAATAAGCCCAAAAAGGGGGGTCCTTAGTAAGGAGGACCCATTCGCCACCCTGGGCGAATGCGTCTTAGCATAGTTTTTTAGGACCAAGCTTCGGGGAGATGAATTAATATGTAAAAGGGGGTCCTAGGACATAGTGGGGACCCATTCACTCAAGGTGGCTAATGGGTCCTAGGTCACTACCCTAGGAATCAAACCTTGCCAAATTAAGTGTTATGCAACATTATTAATGAGTTTCAGGATTTATCCCTCAAAAAATACAATAAATAAGGTTTGAATTTGAATTTAAGGGGCCAATTAAGCTCTAATTAACTTCAATTAATTAATAAATCCCTAGATTAGTGTGAAAATGTAAGAAAACACTTTACAACACCCTAAATAAGGCATCATTAAGTACATTTTATCATTAATTATTAATTCCCAAACTAAGCGTGAAAAATGGTTACTTTTTTCGACGCTACATTTTGCCCCCACTTTAGTGAGAGTTTTCTCCCATGAAAAACTCACACTAAAGTAGACAATCAAAACACTTAAGTATGCAAAAATAACAAAGAGACATAGTCATACCCTATCAAAGACCAAGAAAAAGGAAAATAAATAAAGGATCAAGCTTCAATCGTTCCAACACGATGTGGAATGTGGATGTTTGTCTAAGAAAAAGGATCAAGCTTCGATGTTCCAATGCAATGTGGAACACATCTAGATTGTTTGTTCGAGAAAAAGGATCAAGCTTCGATGGTCCAACATGATGTGGAACACATCTAGGTTGTTTTTCTATAACATGCATGCTCACTCTAGGGTCCACATTGTGTTATCCCAATGAGGTGGAAAATGAGAGAATCATATTAGCCTCCCATACCATACCAAAGCTATCCTCTTGACAACTTTGATAAAGCACCACAATGCTATGCTTTTGAATGTTATGTCTATAAGTTTTTATTAAAGAGGATTTTTCTTTGTTCGTGTAAGGTCTTCATAGGGAACATTGTGCCTAATGTCTCCAAGAGAGGACAAGTCAAGAATATCAGATTGCCACTTATGGGATGCCTCATTCGCATCATGCCACTAAGGGAAATCGTACGCTTAGAAATATCACACTCTTGGAGGACATCAAACCCAATGACACCACCAAGAAAATGACACGTCACAAGAAAAAGAAAATCACACCTTGAAATATGCAAAATGTCGAAAGATGTTATCGATGTATACCCCCACTTTAAAGTGGTTGCTAATACCATTACTGTGAGCAATTTCTTTAAAGTAGCCAATGTTTTCTCCCAAGACATGAGAGCTTTCCTCAGAACACCCTATGCCAAGTCATATGTTTCTAAAATAAAGCCATGCCATGAACAAGGAGGGAGGGTTTGCTCCCAAGAATACTTAAGGGATCTATGGATTCAGGGTTAGTATTTCTTTGCTACAATGTTGTTTTAGAGATCAAAAATGTCATCATTCCCCAAATACTCATAGAACTGGAAGAAAGACACAAAGAGAGTGAAAACAAAGAAAAGCCTTTGCGTCAAAATGGAAGAGACATAAATGTCTCGATGCCTTGTGTCATCCCCAAAAGAAAAAAAATAAGACAAATGAAAAGATAAAAGAAAAGCTTTTGGGTCAACATGGAAGAGACCTAAATGTCTCAATTCCTTGTGTCATCCCCAAAAGGAAAACACAAGACAAATGAAAAAGATAAAGGAAATCTTTTGGGTCAACATGGAAGAGACATAAATGTCTCGACGTCTTGTGTCATCCCTAAAAGGAAAACACAAGACAAATGAAAAGATAAAGGTTTACAACATATAGAAGAATGTAGGTACAAATAGAGGAATTCCACAAAGAGAGAGATGCATCAAACAAAACATCATGAGGGGTCACTGTTGGTATATGGCAACTAATCATGCTATACTGTACACTCTTCATGTATCCTCACCTTTGTAAAGGAAAAAAATGACTTTGTAGAACTCTAATTCTAGAAGCTTCTAAAAAGCTTGTTATAAGCGATTGGGATGGGGGTTGCAGTAGGGCATTATTAGCGAGATTGTAATATGTTTTACACGGGATAATAAAATTATTGGATGGTTGTGGTTTTGTGGATGTAGCCTAGATTGGGTGAACCACGTTAAATTCTCTGTGTTGTCTTGTTTTTGTTATAATTTTCTAAGTGTTTTATTTCTTTGTTTTATTGATCAAATCTGCTTTTAACTAATAGATATCTGCCTTCTAACACTAACAGTCACAGTGTGCACATGCAAGATCCACATAAAGAAACATGAAAAAGCAAAAGACTAGTAAGGCACATGCAATTCAACCTAGAGTAGGTCGTTTGCATCCCAATCTCAGCCTATATATACAAAAGGAAGACAACTAGCCAAAGGGACAATGTCAAGTGCCGAACTAGGGGAAGCACCAAGTTCAACACTCTTTTTAGGAGATTTGTCATTTAAGCTCATAGAAGAGGAGAATAATGTATTCAATTCGTTATGCACTTGCTCATAAATCTTTGTGATATCAATGTCATCATCTAGATTAATCACAATGGGAGGTCGAATGATAATGTCTCTTGAAGTTTCTTGTTTATGTTGTGGAGAGGTTATAGAATCATCATGCATTGCTTCAGGTAAGTTCAGATTTTAATTTTCTATGTTGTTTGTGTCTTCTTGAGTTTGTAACATACGAGCAATAGCATGTCGTCTACGCTTACGCTCTCTAGCACTTAGATTTCATTTCAATCTATTGTCAATTTGTGTTTGTGTAAGAGCGAGTTTGTTAATCGTAGGTTTCTTCTCTTCCTCAGGAAGAACGAAAGAAACAACAAGAGGTTGTTCAACTAGTTTCTCTTTAGCTTTGTAAACTTGTTTGATTTTAGGAGGAACAACGAGATTTTTTTGGTTATCTCGCAATATCATAAGAAATTGCAAGAGGATTTGTTATATATTGCTCTTGGATGTTTTTTGGTTCAATCATTGTTTCGTCAAGGATAGGTGGTTTAGTTATAGGTTGAGGCATGTTTTGAAGGGATAATTCTACTATACGATTTTCCTTGAACTTTTGATATAATTTGAAAAATAAGTCCTCACAAGGTTTAATAGGTTCCATAGGCTTAGGTCAAAAGAAATCTAATGAAAAGTTCCCTCGGGAAGATGCAAGATTAAACCCACTATGATGCACAGTAAAGATATCATTTCCAAATGGAAACTTTAAACATTTATGCACAACCGAGGGGACGACATTCATGGAGTGAAGCCATGGATAGCCTAACTTCACATGACATTAGTCCGATTGCGGAATGATGGTGAATGAGACATTTAATATTTTTGGTCCAACTTTTAAAGGGAGATCTATCGAGCCAATCGTAGGACAAGCAAAACCATTATGCATCTTGATCCATGCTTTTGGTTTATCATATGTATCTTGATAGAGTTCGTGCACAAATAGGAATTATTTAGTGATCACATTCTCTCCACAGATGGGATCAATTAATATCCCATTAGTAGTTTTGTCATTGGTTCGACCGACTATGTAAAGAGGACCATTAGGTGCATGTTTTATTAGAGAAGTTAAGGGGCCCACCATGCTTCTGCTGCGCCAGAAGAAGTATGCCATTTTGTGAGAAAGCAATATCAAGAGGCTTTTTAGTTGAGCCCTTACGAGGTCTAGCTTTCATAAATGCTACCATTTTAATCATTACTTCATTGTCATATTTTATGTTTTCATCATCCATGTCAACATTCATCACATCATTCTTGGTTTCACTAGCTTTGACAAATGAAATAGTGTGCTTTGGCATGTGATTGGCAAAGATTTATAAATTTTGGCTAGGAGGGGCTGCAGACTTATTAACTTGATCATTCACACCCTTGATTTGAAGTTGATTATTATCAATAAGGTCTTGCACAATATGTTTAAGATGCTTACAATATTTCTTACCATGTCCATTCTGTCAGTGGTAATGGCAATAAGAGTTTCGTCGAAAGCCTTCAGATAATGGTATATTAGGATTACATTCTTTAATAGGAGGTAATGTAAGCATATTCTTTTCAATAAGCCACAACATGATATTATGAAGGGTATCAAGTAGAGGAGTGAACTCTCTATTCCTATCCCCAAAATAATTCTATATCTCAAATTCTTGGTTGCAAAATTGGCTCTTTTCCTAATTCTTATCTTGGCCTTCCCATATCTTCCAATTTGGTTCTTGATTCCTTTTGGTCCAAGATTTTGGATAGTTTTCAATCCAAACTTTCAAGCTAGAAAGGTGTGATTTTGAGTCAAGTAGGTAAGGTTCAGCTAATCAAGTCAACTCTTCAAAATATGTGTGTTTATGTTATGAGCCTCTTCAAGGCTCCAAGAAAGTTTTAGGATCATATTAAGAAAATTCAAAAGAATTTTCTTTGGTTTGAAATGAAAGAGCACAAACGTATTCATCTTATCTTCTGAGAGTAGGTTTGTAAACCAAAAAAATGGGGTGGTTTGGGTACCATAAGAATTAAGGACTTTAATTGTGCTCTTTTGGCTAAACAAATTTGGAGGCTTACTTCATAAAAGAATGATTGGACCAGAATTGTAACTAACAAGTACCTAGGTAATATTGCTAATATCAAGGACCCTTTCTCCACTTAGGATATTCCTTTTGGTTTTTCTATTTGGAAGAATATATTTAATCTAGTTTCTTAATTTCTAAGGGTCTTCGATGGGTGGCTGGTGATGGCAGACTTATCAATTTTTGGGAGGATTGGTGATTTGGAAATGGGCCTCTCATGAATGAACCCTTCGCTAATCCTCTTAGATATTTGTGCTCTAGGCTTGTTGGAGATAACCTGACCGAATTTTTCATAATGGTTAGTGGAGGGATTTGGTTTCTCTTGATCCATCTCTTGCTGCTCTTCATGAATCCTTGATGTTGGTCCATATTCCAAGATCTCTTAGTCCAGATAGATTAGTTTATAATTTCATTTTAGACACATAAGACAACTAAGAGGGGGGGTGAATCAGTTGTACATTAAAACCTTAAACCCTCATCAACCTTCAAACCCTTATTATCATTACCATAATGTAAACTAATGAAATGTAAACACATTCAACACCAAACACAAGAGAACACTAGATTTAAGTGGAAAACCCTAATCAGGGAAAAACCATAGTGAGGATTAGCTCACATATATATGAATAGCAACACTAAATACAATAGGCTCACTGCCAGAAGGGCTCACTGCCAAGGGCTCACTTCCCAAAGGATTCACTATCCAAAAGAAACAAGAATAGAAGAATATTGTTATAGAGAGATTGACTATCTCATAGCAACAAGAAAAACTCACCACTACAACTCTGCACCATCCACAACCTTTAGCTCACTACCTCCAACAACTTTAGGAACACTAAAAATGTTGACACCTTCTACTCTTTGCATCCAATAGCCTTAGGCATTTAAAATTTCACTCATATCATCACACTTGATCATGTTCGCATCATTTCACACCACACCACACATCACACACTTCTTCAACAATTAACCTTGCTTATATATCCTCCACAAACTCAAAAACTTTTTCCATGTTGGCCTCAATGAAATGTATGCACTTGAAGCATGCAACCACTAAATAGGTCAGCACCAAACACTTCCATGGTGTAAATAAATGAAGACCATACCAAGGATTAAATAGAACCCAAATCTACATTGACACACTCCCACAAATAATAAGAAACCTCAACAATTAGCTTTAGCACACCAGGTCGGCCAAACTTGCATTAACACTAACAAGCGACCACATACACGCCTTTCTAGGTCTAGAAATGCCACACATACCACATAGAAACATTCCAAAACATCCAAGAATATTCCAAAACCATCAAAATATTCAGCAATAATTCTGTAACCACTTGAAACTAAAGAACACTTTCATTTTGTGCAACCAACCACACCACCATAGACATACATCTCATTCACCAATCTTGTAAAACAACTAAACACCAAATACTCTAGGGAAAGGTAGATACAAAAAAATTGAGCATGTTCCCAAATCCACAAGACAAGAAATATCAATGTGGAGAAATGTGGAGCAATCTCATTTCTCCTAGACAACCTTCTTCACAAGAAACACATTGTCAAACACAACTTTCATTGTCACATGATCTAGAACCTAAAACTCTAGATATAACACCTCTAAACACCTTTCATCATCACATCCAAATTACATAAGCATATCTTCAACCATGAAGAAATTCATAGCACAACATTGAACACACCTCTATCACACTACATAGTCTTTTATTCAATTTTTCTTAAAAGAACTTGGAAAACGAGTGAACCAGTTGCATCAACAACACCACAAACACATTCTCAACATATCTACAACATCTGCAACACTTGCTCAATACCACAAAACTTATTGAAACATGACCACACTAGAGGTTGACATCAAATCACAACACTAATGCCAACATAGTGTAACAATCTGCAACAATCTCCCTAACCATATTGGAGGTTGACATTGAAATGACAACACTAGAAAATCTCCAACAATCTCCCTCTTTATCATTGATGGCAACACCGGCTCTAAAAAAAATCAATCAACAAAAGCAATTTTGCAACTCAAACACTCATACAACTCTCCCCCTTACTTCAGTCTCTCCCCCTAATTGAGACATTCCTTACTCTTCTACCACTTTCTTAGAATTCACTCTCTTTCCTTTTCCTTCATTTTTCTCACCCTTACCTAAGGATTTTTTTAGACTTCAATCTCTCTCCCCCTTTGACATCAATGACAAAGGGCAACAATTTCTCCCTTTGACATCACCTAAAAGCTTCACTTTAGGCAACACCAATACACTACTTTCTCTTTACTACTCTCTCTCTCCACTTGCTCCTCCTTAGAGGTACAAGATATGCTTCCCTTGTCTACATCAATTAAAACACACCACTACCTACTCCCCCTGAGAGGTATCCTTCATCAATCTAGGGCCAAGAATGTATCTTGAAATGCTCTCCTAGACAGATGCACACCCTTATGCTTCTAATTGAAAGTAGGGGTAACAAATCCTAAATTCTTTCAGAGATATTTAGATGTATCTTTTGGAAGAGCCTTTGTGAAAATTTCTACAACTTGATCCTTTATAGGAGCATACTCTAGCTTCACCTCATTCTCTACAACTTTCTCTCTTAGAAAGTGATACTAGATAGAGATGTGCTTTTTCCTTTAATGCATTACCAAGTTTTTTGAAATACTGATAGCACTTTTATTATCACACAAGATAGAAATAGGTTCATCATATGACATTTTGATATCCTTCAATGTCTGCTTCATCTCTAACACTTGTGTACAACATGATGTTGTTGCAATATATTCTGCCTCTATAATAGATAATGGCATTGAATCCCACTTCTTACTCAACCAAGAAACCAACCTTCTTCCAAGAAAGAAAGCACCTCCACTTGTACTTCTTATGTCATATGTATAACCTTCCCAATCTATATTTGTATAAGCACTCAAAGAGAAATCAATATCCCTAGGATACCATAGACCAAAATTCGGAGTGCCCTACAAGTATTTGAATATCCTTTTTATTTTTGCCACATGTGATTCTCAAGTATCTTCTTGAAATCTTACCACAAGAAAAATTGCATGCATGATATTTGGTCTAGTAGCAGTAAGATATAGCAGTCCACCAATAATTGATTTGTACTTGCTATGATCTGTCTTAGGAGATTCATCATTTTTTCTCAACTTGCAATGAGTAACCATGGGAGTGCACACTGGTTTAAAATTCTCCATTCCAAACTTCAACATTTCCTTGACATACTTTGACTATGAAATGAAAATGCCTTTTTTTGATCGACATATTTGTAACCCAAGGAAGAAATTCATCTCTCCAAACATTGACATCTCAAACTATTTTTGCATCTTCTCTACAAATATCTTACACATACCTTCATTTCCTCTAAAGATTATGTCATCAACATACACAACCATAATTAGAATCCGATCTCCCTCAACCTTGAAGTAAAGATTACTATCTGCAGAACCCTTTTTGATTCCTTGATGTAACAAGTATCTATCCAATCTTGCGTACCAAGCTTTAGGAGCTTGTTTGAGTGCATACAATTCCTTTTTTCAATCTATAGACTATATCACCATCCTCTAACAATGAAAAAAAAATTGGTTGTTCAATGTAAACCTCTTCTTCTAACTCACCATTCAAGAAGGTAGACTTGAAATCCATCTGATACACCTTGAAGTCTTTATGTGTTGCAAAAGCTAAAAACATTCTAATGGCTTCCATTCTTGCCACTGGAGCAAAAGTATCTTCAAAATATATTCCTTTCACTTGTGAGTAGCCCTTACACACAAGTCTAGCCTTGTTTCTAACAACCTTTCCATCCTCATTCAGTTTGTTCCTAAAAACCCATTTAGTTCCTATCACATTCTTGTTTTCTAGAATTGGGACCAATTCCCAAGTCCGGTTCTTCTCAATCTATCTCAAATCTTCTTCCATAGCTTTGATCCAATTCTCATCCTTGCATGCTTTAGTTATTGTCTTAGGTTATACTTTTGAAAGTAAACAAAAATTTACCTATTCCTATGTCATAGTAGCTTTTCTCCTTGTCAACACACCTTTGCGCTTATCTCCAATCATTTGATCTTTAGAATGATTCTTTTGCACATACTTAGGAGTCTTATGGAGCTTCTTCCTCTTCCAGTATGGAGCTTCTTCCTCTTCCATTGTCATCTCTTTTTTTTATCTTCTTCTTTTTATTCTTCACTGCAAAGGGGTTCATTAGATTCATATCCTTCTATCAACACAAAAATTTGATGTGGTTCTTCATCTACTTTGACACTTGCACTTTCCATAATCATCTTCAACCTTTTGTTATAGCATTTGTATGCCTTGCTTTTTGTAGAGTATCCAAGGAATATTCCTTCATCATATCTTGCATCAAACTTTCCC
The DNA here is from genome assembly GCA_007258455.2 of Sequoia sempervirens. Classification (NCBI taxonomy): domain Eukaryota; kingdom Viridiplantae; phylum Streptophyta; class Pinopsida; order Cupressales; family Cupressaceae; genus Sequoia; species Sequoia sempervirens. Next base: position 159,530 of record VDFB02036566.1, read on the forward strand.
AAGTTTTCTTCATCTCTCCTGATATAGCATTTGCTTCCAAACACTCTAAAATATTTCATAGTAGGAGGTTTTCCATACCATATCTCATAAGGATTCTTTGAACTGTTCACTCTTGCTTGTTCTATGTTAAGTATATATAATATAGTATGAATTGCTTCTCTCTAATAGACATCTCATATATTTTCTTCCTTCATCATGGTTTTGGCCGCTTCTTGAATTTTCCTATTCTTCCTCTCCATAACTCAATTCTGCTGAGGAGTCCTAGGAGCTGATAACTATCTCTTTATTCCATGATCTTCACAAAAACTGTTAAACTCATTGAAGGTGAACTCACCACCTCTCTTAGAACTCAAGCACTTGATTTTCAAATCCATTTCATTCTCAACCATAGATTTAAAGGTTTTAAACTTATCTAAGACTTCTAATTTTTCTTTGAGAAATGTCACCCAAGTCATTCTAGAATAATCATCTATTAATAATATGAAATAACTATCACCTTCAAAGATTCTTATTTTAGCGGGTCCAGATAGGTCTGTATGCACCAACTCCAAAGGTCTTGCAGTAGAATATTCTTTAGTTTTGAACCTCTTATTTTCTTTCTTTCCAAACTGAAACTCTTTGTAGATTGCATTGATAGGTTTTGTAATCCTTGGAAAATATCTCACAACATTAGTAGAACTAATCTTCACAAGGCTATTAAATTTAATGTGACCCATTCTTCTATGCCATAGCTAGCTTTCATTGATTTGTGACATAAAACACTTAACACCATCACCTTTGAGTTGATAAACATTTCCTTTTGTCCTTGTTCCTGCAACAACCAAAGTTTTGGAGTTTTATTTTTTTGATTTCACAATCATCATCCTGAAAAACCAAATTGTATCCTCTGCTATATATTTATCCTACACTGAGAAGATTATGTCAGAGACCCTTGAAATAAATAAAATATTCTATTTTATGCTTGCCATCAAAGCTAATTTAACCTTTTCCACGGATCTTAGCAGGTGTATCATCACCAAACTTAACAAGACCATCATCATACTTCTAAAGTTTAACAAACTTACTCTTGTCACTTGTAATATGATTTGAGCATCCACTATCAATTATCTAATAGTTTCTCTCCTCTCTAGCATGAAAAGCAATCAACATAGTTCCTTCAATATTGTGACATGTTTTTGGAGCACTTTCGTTCACACATCTTTTAGGATTAGTAGAATTAGTTCCCACATTTGGAGTCATGAACAAGCATTCATCACTATCCTCATCAGGATAGTTTGATTCCTCATTATCAAATACACCATTGTCTTTTTCAACATAATAACTCTTCTTCACAATTTTACCTTTATGATTCTTATGTTTGTCATTTGCAACTTTGATTGGACATTTAGAAGCATAATGACCTATCTTTCCATAATTGAAACACTTAAAGTTAAGTTACCTTTGTATTTTCCTGTGCCCTTTTTCAATCTCCATACAAAATTTTCTTCCACCTCATCAAGATCATCAAGATTTGATTCATCATCCTTCTTTGCATTGCTGAATATAAAGGCAATTTCTTTATTTTTAGCATCTTGACAAAACTCTCTCAATTCAAAAGAAATTAAAGCACCAAACATCTAATCTCTAGAATATTGATCCAGAATTCGAGCTTCCTTAATAGCAAAACAATTAGAACTGTAAGATTTAGGAAGAGTTCTCAATACCTTTTATACAGCTTCACTTTCTTCCAGATTACCACCAAGACCATTGATGAAATTGTTGATGATGGAAATGTGAGTCTAAATCCAAGGATTCAAATTTGTTCCAACATCAAACAATGGAGTACCTGACAACTACATACACATGCAAACAAAATAAACTAACTAAACACACATGCATGCAAATGGATTTCTGTCTCCATTGCCCTCCTATCATCCAAGATCCTGTGTTGAATAAATTTTCTCTCAGAGCACTGTGTACAAGAGGCTATGGTGAACGAAGATTAGAAGATTGAATATGAATTATATGAAATAACAGAATAAAGCATGATAAAACTATAATGCTAACATGCAAATAAACTAAGATGAATTGGATATAAAAAAAATAGAGTGCAAACAAAGAGTATTCAAAGTGGATGTGAAGATAACTAAAATGCAAAGAATGTGGATGCTAGATGATCAAGAAATGAGAGAGGGCAAGGTTTAAATAGATCTCCTCAGGGGTGGATCCAATATTAGAGCGAATGTGGGATAAAAGAGTGAAATGGAGAAATGCATGCAAAGTGGTAAATAAATGAAATATGCAAATAGATATTTATGAAATATGCAAATAGATATTAATGAAATATACAAATAGATATTAATGAAATGCACAAATATATAAATGTATGGATATTTTAAATATCATATGAATAAATAAATGATAATGGATAAATTATTATGCAAATGGATTTAGTTAAAATGATTATGCAAATGGAGTTTATGAATTTGGATAAATGATTATGGATAAATAATATTTTCATGATTATAGATTTATAAATGATTTAATGAGATGGATAAATATTTATAAAATGGTTATGCATGAAATATGAATATGAAATAAATTATATATAGAATGGATAATGGTACTAATAATGGATCCACATATTGATAAAACTTTTAATATTATTAGAGGAAATTTTTATGTGTCTACAGACATTAACAACTTCATCCACTCTAAGCATGTAGGTTGTAATGTCTTTATCTTCTAACATCCTTAGGTTTTCAAATCTAGGTTTGAAATTCTACATCTTTCCTTGTTTGACCTTATCATCTCCTTCATAAATGCTTTGCAAATTTGTCTAGATCTCCTTAGTAGTTTTGAGACTTATCACCTTTCCAAGTTTACAATAAGAAAGAAAACTTAATATAACATTTATTGCTTTGTCGTTATTCTCATAATCCTTGACCTCATCATCACTTGTCAGACCATTACCAGGCATAGTATATCCAGTTTCAATTGACTTCTAGACTCCAAACCCTAGAGAGACAAGAAAGGCTTCCATTTTGGATTTCTAGTAAGCATAATTCATTCCATCGAACATAGGAGATTTGACACCCTTCCTATGCACCATCAGATTTATCTCAATTTGTTAAGATTCCTCCAAGAAAATACAACTCTGATACCAATTGTTAATCACACATGACAACTAAGAGGGGGGAGTCAGTTGTACATTAAAACCTTAAACCCTCATTAACTTTCAAACCCTTATTATCATTAGCTGAATGTAAACAAATGAAATGTAAACACATTCAACACCATACACATGAGAACAAAAAATTTATGTAGAAAACCCTACTCAAGGAAAAACCATGGTGAGGATTAGCTGGCATATATATGAATACCAACACCAAATACAATAAGCTCACTTCTAAAAGGGATAACTACCCAAAAGAGAATAATGGCTCACTGCCAAGGGATTGTAGACATGGAAAATATACCAACATACTTGATCTTGATTACTAACACCATTTCATCCTAAATCATCTTCTTAGCTGAATCATCACTCTTCATCCCTTAATTAAATAAATCATTATTTATCTGATTAAGTCATTCTCTCTCATTAATTAAATAAATCAATGGTATTTAATTAATCTGTTGGTCTCTATTTAATTAAATAATTCATTTTATTTGATTAAATATCTAAAGTCATCTTATTAAATTAAATAAATTAAACCTTATTTGATTTAATCTAAAAATCATCCATCTTTAATTAAATAAATCAAAATACTTTATTTAATTAAATCTAAATCACATTCTTCTTTGATTTAAATCAACCCAAAAATCTAAATTAAATAGTCACATCATCTGATCCCTCATTAAATTAATTAAACCCTGATTAATTTAATCCTAATCATCCAATTTCTCTAGATTTTGCCACTTGCACATGAAAATACATTTAATGGATTTATTAAATCCCTATTTTCTTTCAACATGGCATCTTTAGGGGAATATTCCTCCAAGTTTAAAAATCCCTCCAAGTGGATGTGTCCTTCCAACAAGACATTCATTCCCTCTTACATGTCCTTGTGCATTGAGCCAAGTGGCATTTAATTGATTATTTTTTCCCTCTAACATGTCATTTCATGATTTTCAAATTCCACCTAATTTCATTTATTGTGCACATTCATCAAAATGTGCTCAAGCTTCCTCCATTCACATCTTGACAAGTGGCACTTGCCCATTGGATGTTGAATGATCCCACATTGCTTCATTTTGCTCATTCCTCCATCTTGTCTTTCTATAAATAGAAGGCCTTCCTTTGTATTTTGATCATCCACAATTTCAGCAAGTCTATTATACTCAATTTCATCGTCAAGCATATCCATTTTTATCCATTTTATCAAGTTTATAGCTAGGTTATTGAAAATTTCTTCATGGAGCTCAATTGAATCAATCATCAAATGGATCAATATTCATCAAATCATCACAAGCTTGCACAAAATTTGGAAAAGGGCCAATTTCCACATCAAATTGGCACCAACTCCCCCATGGGATTGAGAGTTTGCATTTTAAAATAGGATTTCATTGCTTTCTTGGTTCATTTTCTTCATTTCCTTTCCTATTTGAGCTTTGCAAATGAATTTCATGGGGAATCTTGATTCTCACTTGCATTTGATCTAATATTGTGTTTGTTTCTTGTGTTTGTGCGGGTATAGGATTGGGGTTCTACATTTGGCGCTAGAAGGAGGGAAAATCTCAAGTTCTAATCACATTTTTTAACAAAATTTTGTGTTTTTCTTTTTTTTTGGTGTCTATAGGGAACTACACCGCTATCAATCCAACGGTGCCATACAACACCGCTATCAATCCAGTGATGCCATACAATGATACTACAAACTCCAAACTTCAATGCTACAACCTTCCTGCCCAGAAATTCAAAATTTCAAACTACGACACTGGTTCAATTCTTGAGTGCTAGCATTTTCAAACTTCAAATTGTACTGTTGAGCAAAATTGTACCGCCATCATTCTCTTTGTTCTGCTACAAAGTGTCACATGTAGACCTAGCGGCGCTATATAGCGCCATTGATTTCTTCAAACAACGTTGCATATGCGGATTGCGCCGCTAAAGTAGAGTAAAAATTTTAAAATCAGTTAATTTTGGCATGTGCTTTTTCTATTTTGGTTGCTTTGGGCTACTAACTAGTTTTATAACCTTTGTTTTGTAGTTCTAAATGGTTTTTGCAGGTTGGCTTAATCAAAGGTGAAGGAGGGAAACAAAGTTCAAGGTTCATAATGACATCACCATCTCATTACATCAAGTGTTTGTGAACACTTTTGTGTTTTTTTTAACACATTGGGAGAACTTATAATATTTCTTCTACGGATTTGTTACCTTTCATGTGCTTAGGACACACTAAATTTCTTTTGGGCACTAAAAATAACACTACAAAAGCTTTCATTTTTTCTATAAAGAGTTTAAAAAGAACTTTAGGAAAATCTACTAGATTTTGTTTAAGGTTAACAATTGAACAATCAAAATCTCACACTTCCTTTGGTGCTTAAAAAGAATTCACTCTTGTTTGAAAGGATAAAATGAACATGTGCTTCTTTGTCTTGTAATCACTTACCCAAAATAATACCACCAAAAAGACATATGTGCTTCTCTCGCGTCTCACGGCGATCTTGAGAATCAAAAGGATTTTTGGTGATCTTAAGTTGTATAAGTGATTGCCTCCACATTTCATTTGGGATTAAAAATTGAACAAAACTTGTGAGTGTGAGTGGAACATATTGTGTGTGTTCTCTCTTTGTTTCTCAACAAAGATCAATTGAACTACATATATGTTTGCTCACTTTTTTTTTTATCTTAGAGGGCTTACCTTGTGGGAAAAAATAATCACCCAAGGGAACGACCCAACCGGGAACACACTAAAGCCAAGCGACTTCCAACCAGTATATAAGTGTGGGTACTTGAGGAAAGGAAAGTATCACGAGGATTATTCTGACAAGAAGGGAAACAATGGTCTCTCACCACATGGATGGTACCCCACGAACGAAATGCTTGCACTAAAACCCTTGTTTAGAAAAGGCCAAAATCCTTGATTTATTTGTTTGTGCAAGAACGGCCATTTTGAAGCCGCCCCACACTTTTACGACTTTTAGTAGAGATGGAAAGTATGCCATGAGAGTTTCATGGGTACTGATGCTTGGCTGCCCTATATAAGTGAGTGTTGTGGAGGGGAGCCAGTAGGTTCAAGCATCTAACCATTCACTAAAAGTAGGCGTAGCTGGACTTGTCCAAGTGGGGATTCAACAAATACAGTCTTTCATGTCCATAGGGTTGTGCATGTTCTTGGAAACAAAACACTTTTCTTGTTCATAAACATTGGGAAAAACAAACATTCAACATTATCATCAAACTTCAAACCCTTTAGGAAGCAAATATCTTTGGAAAAATTCATTTGTTATTGCTTGCCCAAGGGATTCTATCCTTAGAGGTTTCTAAACATTTGAACTTATATCTCAATTTGCTTACTAAAGTCAACAATAGGAAGCTTTTTCCTTAATTTCCTTGATTTCCACATAATACACTTTGTCGGATGATAAGAAGTTAGGACATTAGACATTTAGTTTGGAGAAATCTAATCAAGAATTGTTTGTGGTAAAAAGAAGTCACTAAGCAAAGCTAAGAACAATTGAACCCCACACATGGGTCTCAAATGATTTCATGCAAGATCAAAATTCGGAAACCAAATTCAAAAGATCTTAGTCCAAAAGATCATCAAAAGCATCTCTCAATGCTCTACAAATTCAGACAAAGATTGCTTTTCAACTTTTACAGAAGAGCTTCAAGAAACAATCCCAATTTGTACTCATTTTATTATTGTGAAAATCCAAATCCTTTTCGGGAATTTGAGCATCTTGTTTAGAGTAAAGTGTGTCCTTCAAAACCGAGGTCTTGTAAACAAGATTCTTTTTAGGTACACATAGGATCAAATCAAAACCTTCATCCATCTTTCAAACATCAATGAAAATCATCTCATCAACAACTCTTGAAAATCTTGAAATCATCCTTCATGCTAGACTTTTTGGAAAATCCATGAATCAAAACATCAAAATCATCTTGTTTAGCTAGGCATATGTAGATGCATCCTTCTCCATATTCTTAGTTGAAATAACACCAAATCATCTTGTTTAGCTAGGTATATGTATATGTATCCTTCTCCATATGCTTAGTAGAATTATCATCAAATCATCTTTGGTTAGGTGTGGGTAGATGCATCCTTCTCCCTACACTTAGTCAAATTATCATCTTGTGAGCAAATCTATCCCATAGATAACATCCAACATCTTTGGATCCATTTGTTCATTGTCCAAAATCAAAACAATCCAAAACCAAATCAAAGTCAAATCAAAATCCAAGAATCCAAGAATCCAAAATCAAAATCCAAAAACAAATCCAAGAATCCAAAAAAAAAAAGTCCCAAAAGTCTAGCATCCCCTCAAGATCTTCTAAGAGTTTCATCATCCATATCATCATTTTTCACACCATTTCATCATCACACCTTTGATCCTTAAATCATCCTAAATTTTATCTTTTGTACCTATTGTTAGATCAATCCAAAGAATAGAGATTCATCTCCCACATTCTTGAAAATTGATCCCTATTTTATGGTACAAACTAGATCACAACACAAGAGGAACATGGAGGCTAATAAAAAAACATCAACTTCAAGTGACCTAAGTCAAACCAATTCCGAAATCAATCCCATTGGATCAAGCAATCCCCTAATTAATCTTCTTTCATCATCACAAAATCCTCAAGAGGAAGGTCAATTAGAGGATATCACCAAGAATTCCTTCAGAATGACGCAAGATGAGATCATCGAAATGGTCCAAAATCCTGCAAATCATAGAATCGTCAATATCATGATGAAGCTCCATCCCTCACAATATATGCTTGAATTAGAAAAACAAGGGGCTAAAATCCCTTTCGATTATGATGTGAGCACCATTGTAGAACCACCTCTTGGGATCATGCCCCCAATATCAACCACACTCCCAATTTCATCCACACCCCCAATTCAAAACATCACTCAAATCATCCTACAAATTACATCATCAATTCCTCCAACTCAACCCATTGTTAACAAGGGGAGCGCATTTCTCAATGCACTACAAACACACCCCCTTGTGAATAATCAAGATTTGGATGCAAACACGATCTTGGGACAACCCGTACCCCAAAATCCATTACACCCATATGTCCCCCTCTCCTTTCATGATCCTAATGACCCATCATCATCATTTCATGCAGCACCTCAAACCTCTCTCCCCATGACCTCGTAAGGAGAAGGTGACTTATTTGGACCAGGGGGCCTCTTTGACCCTTCATCTTCATCATTTCCCCAAGGGAGTATACCACTCACTTTTCCACCACTTCCACCCTTTCCGGCAATATCCACACCACCTCTTGGTTTAGGGATTCCCCCTTTACCAAACATCAATCAACAAAATCAAGGAAACCCCTCAATCATCAATCAAAACATCATATCAAATCCTCCCATCTTGCCATCGATATCGCAACAACAGATGACAACCATCCCCATAACACAAGCCATCACCTACTCTCCTTTTCTACGAACACAAAAGCTTGTCGTACTGTTTAAGTATATATAGTCTTAAAAAAAAAATTATGCATTAAATGTGGGATAACAGCGAAGCTGTAATCATGATTATTATTCAATTCTATTTATATTTGAATCCTTTCCTCTGGTTTTTATGATGATGAAAATAATAATAAACCCAAATTTACAAGATTTACAGCTGACATGATTGATCATACAGATGTTAAAATAATTTTGCGTATATGCCCACTTTGGACGGCTAATGCAGCTGTGGCTCATTTTATTTCTGTTGAGAGCTCGCCGGAATTCGGGATTTGCGAGAGAAAATAAATATTTAAGACTTTTGACGCAAACCACTAACATTTGTTTTAGTTAATTCTTTTAATAAAAATAATTGGATTATATAAATATTAATATTTTGGTTTTACATTATTATTTTCATCAATTAAATTATGTTTTAAAATAAAAATTAATTAATAGATTATATTTTTAATTAATATTATATATAATGGACTATGTTAATATATCTTATTTCAAAAGTATATTAAAATATGGATTATATTTTTAATTAAAGTTGAATTTGATTTTAGAATTTCAAAAGTTAGATTTGCAAACACAAGATTGATCTTGTACATATAGAGTTGGATCATAATGGGTAGTAAAATGGGTAGGAGTTAGCGAAAGTTGAATTTGATTTTAAAATTTCAAAAGTTAGATTTGCAAACAAAATATTGATCTTGCACCTATAGAAATGACCTAGGCTGATGGAGTGATAAGAGATGGGTGGGCATAGATATTCAAACATGGGAAAATGATATGCATAATAAATGGTAGAATGTATGGGTAAGTCTATTGATGCATATATCATAAGATAGAATGTACGAGAATGTGTGTAAATGTGGATAGGTAAAGGCTAGGGGGATGAGCCTAACTTCACATAGGATTGTGTCATTTATCAATATGCAATTGCATTAAGACATTCTCTCAAAATGGACACAAAACTAAATAGATAACATGAGTATGAAAATTTTATTATTGCAAGGAAATAAATCACATAATGTCTAGTAAAATGGGTAGGAGCTAGCTAAATAGATAACATGAGTATGGAAATTTTATTATTGAAAGGTTAATGGCTAGCAAAAGGAGGCAACGACAAATGACATATGAGGACAAGGCTACTTAACCCCTTGCCCCCACTTAGTGCAGGAAAAAGGTGAGCAAAAATGATTGATAAGATGCATGCTAGAGTGAAAATCAATATCAATTAGAGGAATGGGGTTCCTCCATATAAGGAAGAACACCAAACTCAAGATGTTGTATTTTACTTCTCAAAGCCTTACATTCATTAGAAGAATGACCATGAACTCTATGATAGGCGCAAAAAGAATTCTTGTAATAAAATTTCTTTCGAGTTCTTGGAGGAAGGGTGATCGAGTGATCTTGGAGAAGTCTTGACAAGATACCCTCTTGATCAACGGTAGAAGGTGATCCTATAGTTTGTGACAAAGATACATCTTGCTTAGTAGTAGTTGTCATACTTACACAAGACTATTTAGATTGCGAGATTTTGTTCTCTCCTTTACAAGAGGGTGTAAAATCTAACAAAATTAAATCATTAGTGTTTTGCGAGATGACATTGACATTAAATGAAGATTTGTTTGTTTGTTTCATGTTTGGAAAAGGATAACTGTCAAGACAACTAGTGTCGACGAGTTCAGGATGCTTTATAGTTAAAGTTGAATTAGAAGAATGTTGTATGAGAGTGTTGACATTGGATGAAGGCTTGGAGATTTCTATTAAAGGACAATAACCAAGACCATGAGTTGTTTGTTGTGTGATAGGATCGATAGGGTTGCATATACCTTGTTCATTAGCACCACATCCTTTCCACTATATCCATGTTGTTTCATAAGTTCATAACCTCATCCATAAAGATTTTTCATTCCTTTTGAATCGGGTGGTTGTTCGTTGTTGTGTTCATCAAAGGTTGTATAATTTATGATGTTTTGGTATAAAGTGGTTGAGGTGGGTGCTTTTTAAGGGTCTTCCAAATTGTGTGTTGACATGATTGTACCGGAGCCTTTTTTGTAAGCTTGCATTCTTCCATGAGTGTTGGTGTGAAATCTAAAGAAGCCCAATCATCATCTAATAGTGTTGTGACTTGTTCAATATGTTATGTTTTGGATTTTTGTTGTATAGGTTCCACTTGTGTGGTTGGGGTTAAGGTGTTCAAGAGGTTCTCTTTGTTTTGCTCAAGTTGCAAGTGACTATAAGGCTTATGATCAACACCAACTGTGTAGACTATGTTATTGTAAACATATTTCATTTTACGATGAAGAGTTGAAGGTACTGCATTCATCACATGAATCCATGGTCTTCCTAAAAGAAGATTATATGAAATATTATGGGGCATGACATGGATCGGGGTGTTCAATGTGACTACTCCAACTGTAATAGGTAAAGTGATCACACCGAGTAGTTTCTTTTCTGCATTGTCAAAGCCCTTAATAGATAAAGAAGCAGGTTGAATTTTTAATCTATCCACATGAATCCTATCCAAAAGTTTTACGCTACACACATTAAGAGAAAAAACATTGTCAACAAGGATTCACTTTATCCCTATCGTATTGTATTGAGCTATGATCATGAAAGCATCATTTTTTTTTGCACTTCCAAAGGGGGGAGTTCACTTTGGTGGAAAATAATGTCAGCATTCAATCCTTGAATTATGGATGTTATGTCATTTGGTTGTGCAGTAGAGGGGATAGGAATTTTTTGTAAGGAATTTTGGAGCATAGTTTGATAGGTAGGTGAATTCTAAAGAAGGGCCCAAAGGGATATCTTTGTGGGAGTATTTTTAAGTTGTTCTACAAGATCATACTCCCTAGGAGTTAATCAAGGAGGACTAGGAAAAATGGGATTAGGCAAAGGTAATGGTGTTTGGGTGGGTTGTGGTGGTCACGGATTGTTGCGCGTGTAATGTGTGTGAGAAGCAACATCATTCATAGGTGGATAAAGGGTAAACTCAGGTTTAGGTGGAGGTGGAGGTTTATGTGAAGGTGGGTAAAGCGTGAATTTAGGTTGGGTTTGAGTTTGTTGTTTGTGTGAAGGTGGGTAGAGAATGAGAGGATTCTTAGGATGTCCCACGGGGTATGTATGAGGTCCATTGATCAAGGGGTATCTAATGGACACTTGCGTATTCATAACCTCATCAGTCTTGGTTTGATGTATCTCTAATAAAGGGCAATCTAGAATCACTTGTTTATCTAAGGAAGACCCATTAATATGGTTACCATTTGCTAGAACCTTGATATTCTGCCTAGGAGAAGATTCTTTAGGAGAACTAGTAAGAAAATGTTCCTAAAATGACTTCATCGCAAGTAGGGGAATGATCAATGGTTGGATATTTGTGTTTATCGAGAGTGGAGAAATTAGGAGAAGACTCTATTTGATTGTCATTTTTTTGGAAGGTCTCATTCTCTTGTTCCATATTATCCACCTTAGTAGGACAGCTTGTAATATGTTCACCCAGGTTTGAAGTTTGTAAAGTAACTTCATCACAAGTGGGGGAGGCATCAAGAGAAGGACCACTATGATTTTCAAATAGATTGTCCCAAATGGTAGGAAAAATAGGGAAGGGAGGGTCAAGATTCTCATGAATCTTAATAGGCACATCTTCTAACACCAACCTATCCTCGTGGCATCGAGGAGGGATATTAGGAGAAGAACAAGTTTGATTGTCATGGTTAGAGAGATTAGGTAAGGCGATGTTTAGGAATGTTTCTATGATATCATGTTCTTGTTGTGTAACATCTTTCAAAGGGGAATGAGGAGATGGAAAATCAAGATCCTCAATGCTTGTATCTTCCTTCACCAAGGTACCTTTGTCACTAATAGGAGACATATCGGGGCAAGAACAAGTATGATTGTTATGATTGTTTATACTACCATTCACACCAATGGGCATTGTAATATTGAGGATTGTGTCAATGGTTTGATCATGTTTATTAAAGACCTCATTGTTGTAATCAAAATTGAACTCATAAGAGGGAATGTTGTATTTATTCAATCCATTGTTGACCAAATCAGAGCCACATCTCTTGAAAGAAAACATGCTATTATGGAAAAGTGCAACACAATGACTTAAAATGAAATATTTAAATGCAATTTTTAGATGTGAAATAAGGTAATTTTCTGATTATATTATGCAACGACCTGAAAGGTGGAATGTTTGAAATGCAAATTTGAAATTAAACAATGCATGAAATGAGCTAATTTAAGCTAGATCTAATGAAATGCATGTTACATAAACTCAATCAACCGATACAGATAGGTAAGGGCAACAAACAGATGTTTAAAAATAGGGTTTTTAGCTTTGTAAAAGGCAGTTTTAGGGTTGAACAGGGACTAAGTCGCCCAAGGTGACGGATTAGTCACAGTAGGGATTTTTTAAATATTTTTTAGATTTTTTTTTATGGATTTTGATGGTCTCTATACTATATGATGCAGACCTAAGATGCCAATGCAAAATTTCAAAGATTTTCAATGATTTAAGATGCAAAAATGCTCATAATTGAAATGATTTCAAAAATGACTACCCTAAATTGATGTTTTTGACCTAAATGCATAAAAAAAATGTTCCCAAAAGTTTCCAGACTTATAGTATATGATACTAGGAGGCTTAGGAAGCAAAAAAATGAGGTTTTGATGCTATAACAAACAGTTAAAAATCTAGACTGGGACTAAGTCGCCCAGACTGCGGATTAGTCCCAGTAAGGGTTTTTTCAAAATTTTCAAAAAAAATTAATTAGTTTTGATGCTTTTTAGTATGTATGACCTGAATACTAAAGAAAAATGTAGTTTTCAGATGTTTTGCAATGACTTAAATTGCAAAAATGCAAACTATATGCACTTTCACTAATGCACAATTATAAACCCTAGAATGCAAATTAATCAATGAAAAATTCAATGAAAATTTAATGCAAACTAATTCTAGGGGAATAATGGACTAAAAATTAGAAACGAAAGTATTCAAAAGTCTATTTCACCAAAATGTTGACAATGATTTTGGCACCTAAATGCTCTCTCACATTTCTAGGGTTTTTCACCTAAAAGGAGAGAGATGGGCCAAGATGGGAAAAGTATGCACTCAAGATTGATGTAAATGAGATGTAATATGTCTAGTTATGATGTACTAATGCACTGATTTGAAAAGAAAATTATTTAATGATGCAAAACCTAAGAAATGCAAAGTGACAGAAAACACATTGTGATATGCAAAAACACCAAAAAATGCAAGTAAATGATGAAATAACTAAACGAAACTGGAGAGGTGCACCTGGAATCTGAAATATGATGTGGAGAGATTCTGGAATCCTAAGGAATTGACTGAAAATGTTGACTGGGACACTTACGCTAGGCTGGGCAACTTAGTGCCAGTTTTGGGAAAACTGCTCAGAAACCTGTTTCGGCCAAATGGGTATCCAAATCTGCAAAATCACAGAAAAATAGGTTCAGTGGGATTAAGTCAGCACTATTGGTGACTTAGTTCACTTCTGAATTTTTTAAAATTTTAAAGTGGAAATAGAAGCCCTCGGTCTGCACTTTGGTTTCCCATAGGTGTCCGCTTCTAAAACTCTGATTTTCGAGCTTGAAAGTGACTTTTAATGGATATTTTGACTTAGTCAACAAGGAGATGTCTTCAATAAGTCTTCAACATAGTAAAAAATGATCTTCAAACCCTCAAAGTGTCTAAATCTACAAACACACAATGAAAGAGAAAGAAATGGTGAATGTTAAGGCACGGGGGTTTGCCTTGGTCAAACCCCTTTTTAGGTAATTAAACCAAATGAAGAAATAATGTAATGAAGCATGAAACAATGGAGTTATTACCTTTTCATGATGTTTGATCTTGAATTTTTGCACCAAAACATGAAGAATCTACCCTTGAATGTCCTTGGAAGCTATCTTGATGACCTGCAATGACAAAGCCCTAGCTTACTTGACTTGAGAACATGATGAATGATAAATGAATGATGATGATCTATGAATTAGGTCAAATGAGAGGGAAAACCCTATATTTATACACAATTATGCCCTAATTCCTAAAAATACCTTATCACAGGCTGACCTTAGGTCTTAAGGAATAAAAAACTAAAAGAAATTTTATTTTATTTTGATTTTTGAGCCAAATGGGACTAAGTCGGCACCAATGGCGACTTAGTCCACTTGAAACTTTTTAAGTGGATTTCAAGAATTGTGATAATTTAAATAATGTTTATTGGGTTCTTCTTCAACAAGAAACTTAAGTAAGGCATGTAAGTGTATAAAGGGGCCATTTAAAGCATAAGACAGATGTAAATATTGATGACAAGCCTAGGAAAGTGTGGAAGTTTGTTACAAGACTTTACAACACTTTGAAATAGGTCTTTGTAAGGTTATTTAGGTGAATTATGATATTATGGTCTTAGAAAAGTGTGAAGATGTGTTACAACACCTTACAAC
This sequence comes from Sequoia sempervirens, assembly GCA_007258455.2. Classification (NCBI taxonomy): domain Eukaryota; kingdom Viridiplantae; phylum Streptophyta; class Pinopsida; order Cupressales; family Cupressaceae; genus Sequoia; species Sequoia sempervirens. The sequence continues at coordinate 174,625 of VDFB02036566.1, forward strand.
ACCTTTATAAGACATCAATAAATGCATTTTATTCAATTTGCAAGGGCCCAAGACGTAATGTGGATGTGTGAAACACCTCACAACACTAAATAAAGGCCTCATTAAGTCCAATTTATCATCAATTGTTCCCATATCAAGCAGATTATACACTTTTTAGCGACACATTAAGCCCCCACTTTAGTGAGAGGATGAGCTTGCTTCAAATTCACGCTAAACTAGCCATTCAAGAGGAGTCCAATCGTACCAATGTGGATGAAAAAGAATGACAAAGATCAAAGGAGGTTGTGCAAGCCCCCAAGATCCAAGATCCTAAGTCAAGCCAACATAAGCACAAGAATACATGCACAAGGTGAACAATTTGTAGTAAAACAAGATACATGATCATGCAATGGAAAGAACGAAAAGGAAATGAAAATGGGGTGGATCAAGCTTCGATCGTCTGTCCAAGTCATTGTGGACCAGATCTATGTTTTTTGTTTGGAAAGAAAATGTGTACACACTCTAGGGCGACATAACTCATGGTTGTCTGTCAGGTGAGAAGGCCCAAGTATACTCACTCTGGGGCCACATAACTTCTGGTTGTCTATGGGGTGAGAAATCCACAAGGTGGTTGTGGGGAAAGTCATGCCTCGGAATGGGCTTCCCCCTCAACCATACCAAAGTTATACCTCCTGATAAATTTAATAAGGTGCCACAAAGGAAAATGTTTTTTGAGCTCTATGACATAAGAAAAACTTTGTATGCTTGACACTCATAGACATTGTAAATGCAAGATAGTGCAAGGGATTTTCAAAGGGATTTTTCTTAGTTCATGTAAGGTCTCATCTTAGGGAACATCATTCCTAATGTCTCCAAGAGAGGATAAGTGCAAATGGTCTCATCTTGTTTCCAAGAGAGGACAAGTGTAATGTCTCATCTTGGGCAACATTGTACCTAATGTTTCCAAGAGATAAAATCGCAAGAAAATCACACAATGAAGTGTGAGTGTCGATGTATTCTCCCAATTTAAAGTGGTTGCTAACACCATTACTATGAGAAATTTCTTTAAAGTAGAAGAAGGAGACATGAGAGATTACTTGGAAAGCCCTATGCCAAGTCATATGTTTCCAATAAGCTATGTCATGAAAAAGGAAGTATGTCATGTGCGAGCCAACTTAAGGCATGTCTTCCACATCCCAAGCTTGTTCTTATATGTTCATGAAAGGTTAACGGCTAGCAAAAGGAGACAATGACATATGACATACGAGGACAAGGCTACTTAACCCCTTGCCCCCACTTAGTGCAAGACAAAGGTGAGCCAAAATGATTGATAAGATGCATGCTAGAGTGAAAATCAATATCAATTAGAGGAATGGGGTTCCTCCATATAAGGAAGAACACCAAACTCCTTAAGATGTTGGATTTTACTTCTCAAATCCTTACATTCATTAGTAGAATGACCATGAACTTTATGATAGGTGCAAAAGGAATTCTTGCAATAAACTTTCTTTCGAGTTCTTGGAGGAAGGGTGATCAAGTGATCTTGGAGAATTCTTGACAAAAGACCCTCTTGATCAATGGTAGAAGGTGATCTTATAGTTTGTGACAAAGATACATCTTGCTTAGTAGTAGTTGTCATACTTACACAAGACTATTTAGATTGCGAGATTTTGTTCTCTCCTTTACAGGAGGGTGTAAAATCTAACAAACTTACATCATTAGTGTTTTGTGAGATGACATTGAAATTAAATGAAGATGTATTTGTTTGTTTCATGTTTGGAAAAGGATGAATTTCAAGACCACTAGTGTCGAGGAGTTCAGGATACTTACAGTTAAAGTTGAATCAGAAGAATGTTGTGTGAGTGTTGATGTTGGGTGAAGGCTTGATGATTTCTATTAAAGGACAATAACCAAGACCATGAGTTGTTTGTTGTGTGATAGAATCGATAGGGTTGTAGATACCTTGTTCATTAGAACCACATCCTTTCCACTTTATCCATGTTGTTTCATAAGTTCATAACCTCGTCCATAAATGTTTCTCATTTCTTTTGAATTGGGTGGTTGTTCGTTGTTGTGTTCGTCAGAGGTTATTGTATAATTTGTGATGTTTTGGTCTAAAGTGGTTGAGGTGAGTTCTTTTGAAGGGTCTTCCAAATTGTGTGTTGACATGATTGTACCAGAGTATTTTGTTGTAAGCTTGCATTCTTCCATGAGTGTTGGTGTGAAATCTAAGGAACCCCAATCATCATCTAGTAGTGTTGTGACTTGTTCAATATGTTGTGTTTTGGATTTTTGTTGTATAGGTTCCACTTGTGTGGTTGGGGTTAAGGTGTTCAAGAGGTTCTCTTTGTTTTTCTCAAGTTGCAAGTGACTATAAGGCTCATGATCAACGTCAACTGTGTAGACTATGTTATTGTAAACATATTTCATTTTATGATGAAGAGTTGAATGTACTGCATTCATCTCGTGAATCCATGTTCTTCCCAAAAGAAGATTATATGAAATATTATGGGGCATGACATGGATCGGGGTGTTCAATGTGACTACTCCAATTGTAATAGGTAAAGTGATCACACCGAGCAGTTTCTTTTTTGCATTGTCAAAGCCTTTAATAGATAAAGAAGCAGGTTGAATTTTTAATCTATCCACATGAAGCCTATCCAAGAGTTTTACGCTACACACATTAAGAGTGGAACCATTGTTAACAAGGACTCAATTTATCCCTATCATATTGTATTGAGCTATGATCATGAAAGAATCATTTTGTTTTTGCACTTCCAAAGGGGGGAGTTCACTTTGGTGGAAAACAATGTCATCATTCAATCCTTGAATTATGGAAGTTATGTCATTTGGTTGCATAGTAGAAGGGATAGGAATTTTTTGTAAGGCCTTTTGGAACATAGTTTGATAGGTAGGTGAATTCTGAAGAAGGGCCCAAAGGGATATCTTTGCGGGAGTATTTTTAAGTTGTTCAACAAGATCATACTCCCTAGGAGTTAATCGAGGAGCACTAGGAAAAATGGGATTAAGCAAAGGTAATGGTGATGGGGTGGATTGTGGTGGTCGTAGATTGTTGCGAGTGTAATGTGTGTGAGAAATATCATCATGTGTAGGTGGATAAAGGGTAAAATCGGGTTTAGGTGGAGGTGGAGGTTTATGTGAAGGTGGGTAAAGGGTGAATTTAGGTTGGGTTTGAGTTTTTTTTTGTGTGAAGGTGGTTAGAGAATGAGAGGATTCTTAGGATGTCCCACAAGGTATGTATGAGGTCCATTTATTGAGGGGGGTCTAATGGAAACTTGCGCATTCATAACCTCAATGATCTTGGTTTGATGTATCTCTAATAAAGGGCAATATAGAATCACCTATTTATCTAAGGCCCATTACTTTGGTTGCCATTTGTTAGAACCATGATATTCTCCCTAGGAGAATATTTTTTAGGAGAACTACTAAGCAAATGTTCTTGACATTCTTGAGTTGGTTCATCTAAAATGACTTCATCACAAGTAGGGGAATGATCAATGTTTGGATTTTCATGTTTATCAAGAGTGGGGAAATTAGGAGAAGTCTCTATTTGATTGTCAATTTTCTGGAAGGTCTCATTCTCTTGTTTCATATTATCCACCTTAGCAGGAGAGCTTGAAATATGTTCACCCAAGTTTGAATTTTGTAAAGTATCTTCATCACAAGTGGGGGAGGCATCAAGAGAAGGACCACTATGATTTGTATATAGATTGTCACAAATAGTAGGAGCATTAGGGAAGGGAGGGTCAAGATTCTCATGACTCTTAATAGGCACATCTTCTAACACCAACCTATCCTTGTGGCATCGAGGAGGGATATTAGGAGAACAAGTTTGAGGGATATTAGGATATTATTCTCTCTATCCATCACCTCATATCCCTAATTAGGATCAACAAATGTGTACACCCTTGAAATCCTTCCAACGTACTACTTACACCAACCCATCCATAATATATCCACATCATTCATATCCATCTACCAATCCCATTTCTCTTGGAAGCAATTTGGATTGCAAATCTCAAATGCTTTAAGCCAGACATCCACAAAAATCAAAGGATCAACATGTCCCATCAAAAGGACATGCAAAAACCATGAAAAATTGATCCAAAATAAAAAATTTAAATCCCAAAGGCCACAAAGGCCCATGAAGCAAAAACCTAAGTCAAAAAAAATGTGGATTCCAAAAATACTCATGGAATTAATGCATCCCAAGGAAAAATTAAAATTGGCATCCAAACTTGCTTATCCAAAAGCTTCATCTAATCCTAAGTCTTTCACCCAATCTAATAACTCTTCATCACCTCTATCCATTTTGGGTCCTTATGCCCCAAAATCCACATCCAATCCTCTATTTAAATCTCCAAATCCAAAATCCACTTCACTTCCACAATTCCACCACCCTTCAAGGTGTGTGCCAATGTTGATCTTTCCAACATTCCCATCCACTCATCCACAAGTCTTCCACCAACCCATCTACAATCCAACATCCATTTTCCATCCTTCCTTTCCTTTTATCCAATCCTTTGCATAAATCCATATCCCTCTTTATCTTTCAATCCATTTTATCCCTCTCACCATCATTCTACCAAAATCTATGAGTATAATAGCACATTATCAAGGGACACCATCTATGGAACTAGATGCTTGAGTCCTTTCTCCCCTTGCATTATACACTTGGGGGAAAGCTTCATCCATACCACTTCCTATCCATATCCTCCATCTCATATCCCTTATCCTACCTCCATCCTCATATCATATCTAAATACGCTCTCCTTTTTTCCTTCTTTGATCTTGACAAGTTTAAGTATCTACATGAGCATCACATATCTTATCTCCCTTATCCTATCCATATCATTCATCACATATCCATTATCTTATCCAAAACCATCTTACCTTCCCATATTTGATCTTGATAAAGAGCCTAGGGGTCAAATATCCATACATCCATAGCTTATCCACTTAATCTTTATCATCTTATCCATATCCTCCACCCCCCCTGTGATACCAAAATGTTTAACCTATTCTAAGCAATTAAAATGCAATGGAAAACATAATGAAACACCTCAAGATTAGCCTAAGGAATTTAAAAATATAAAGAGGAAAGTGCTAAATGAAGAATAATGATATACCTTCCTTCTTGCAGTTGAAACTCCTTGGTTGGCCCTTGATTTGGATTGATATGTATGCTCCTTGATGGCTCTTGATGTGGCTAAATGAAGGATTTTACTATGTGCTTGGATGTAAATGCAAGTGAATGTAATTGAAGGTTAGATGAGTGCACAAAATGGAAACATGTAGTTATAAAATGGCTAAGTGTTTTAAAATGCCCTTGAGGAGGGGGGATTTATAGGAGAATTTGAATTCTCTAGAGAATTCAACAGTTGAGATTGATCCAACAAGGTCAAGATGAAGGGCTACGGTGGGTTGAGAACTCACAAGCCCTCACATTTTGACATGTGGATGGTAAAGTGGCTAAGAGGAGGTGAGGTGTAAATGAGGTGGCCAAAAGGTACATGAGGTGGAGGAAGGACAAGTACCTTCTAAGTACATTGGGAGATGGGAAGAATCTTGGGTGAATAAAAGTGAATTTTAAATTCACAATGATTGGAAGAATCTAGTGGATAAGACAAGGTTCCCAAAAGGTGGGAATTTGTCACATGTGACTTGATGTGACAAGTCAAAGGTTCTAGAAGATGCATGGGAAAAGGGGATTCTAGGAGGAATAAAAAGGAATTAAAAATTCCTTGGAGGATGGGGAGAGTTGACCAAGGTACTGATTAGGCTTAATTAATCAGTAATTAGAAGACAAATGAGGATTAGAAGCCAACTTGCAAAAGTTGGAGGATGTGACACATCCTAATCAAGGATTAGGCATGTGCACATCCCTAATGAAGAAATTAGGAGATGGATTAGGATTAGATGAAAATGGCATGTGAGGAATTAAATAAATGTATTATTTATTTAATTCATTTGATGAAAAAGGGATTAAGGAGAGTAAAGTATTTAATTATTAATTAAATACCTTAGGGATTTGGTAGAATTAAGGGTATTCATTAAATAATAGTAATATTACTTAATTAACTTGGATAAGAGGATGTTTAGATGAAAAATGATAAATTTGGATAAATTAAGTGTCCAAATTTGGATGTCTACATTTTGCCCCTCTTTGAGATGGTGCTATGAAGTAACATCATTTCAAAGAATATTAAAATATAGAACCCAGAAGGAGATGGTTAGATTGAGAAGGATGCCCCAGTCATCAAACGAATGACTAGGAAGAAATATGATGGAGGTGAAGATGAAGATTAGGGATAAGGATGCCCCCTCGAGAGGACATGTGAGTTCAAGAGAACACGGATGTGCTCTCAAAATGGATGAGATGGTGAAATGGGAGGTGAGGAAGAGGATGCAAAGGGATGGATATGAAAGGATGAAAAGGCGGCAGGAGGTTGGGAAGCACAAATAGATGTAGAGACAAAGATGATGTTGCCCCAGTCAAGGTACAAGCCAAAAGAGGTTGATGATGGATGGAATGTTGTCAATGAGGATAGGGAAGGATACATCCCAATGAGTGGTATTGATGTGGGAAGGATACATCCCAAAACACCACTAAAGGATAGGGAAGAGTACCTCCCGATGATGATGATGAAAGTGTTGGCAAGGGAAGGATACATCCCAAACAACGCCGAAGGGATATGGAAGAATAAAATGGGATGATGATGATGGTGATGATGATGAGGATGATTGGATCCAGGCTTGTAACAAGACCGGGAACAAGACCAAGGATATGATTAGATGATTCAGGCTAAATGGAATGGATGGGGGTTGGATAGAGATGTGAGATATGGATGAAGGATGAATGGATGGGGGGATACATGCAAGACAATAGAATGGAAAATGAAATGCAATCCTAATGGAATTTGCCATCTTTGGAGCACTGATTTTTGCTATAGCATAAGACACCAAGTGCCAGGGTATGTGGAACCAAGGTGTAATAGTGTTTAATGCATGAAATAAACACAACAAACAAGAAGGCTATCCCAACACCCCAAGGTCACAAAGACCTTGGTCGGGCCAGGTATTGAGATAACCACAAGCACAAAAGGATGCCCCAGCATAACACAAGACCTCGGGGATCTCGGTGGGTACTACGTGGGACAACCAAGAAGACACAAAAGATCAAGATATGCCCCTATGTGGACTAGTCAAAGCACACCATGATATGATGGATCAAGGCGACCGTGACAAGTGATGATAGGGAGCACAAATGATAAACAAAAGCCAAAAGTAGCAAAAGATCATAATTAATTTCAAATGTCCTTTGCCATAGGATCAAGGGGATGGATGGGATTGATGAGGTCTGTTAGGAAGGATGCATCCTGTTGAGACTGAGGATGGTTACTAGACTAAAAGATCGATATGACACAGGGTATTCAAAACCGATCAGATCTCATGATACGAGTGGATCTCATTTGTTAAGAACCAACTAGATAAGGGCATAACTTGATGACATGACACAAGAGATGAGACTGACACACCCTAAAGACTTAGGGGCTTGGGGGCCAATCAAAAATTATCCTTGCCTACGTGAAGGCGTAGAGCCCTCGTAGTTCGGTAAAAGGCTGACGATTGACCAAGATGGAGACCTTGATGGATGGTAAAGATAGGATGGACAAAAGGAGTAAAGTGGAAAATGGCGATCGATGAGAGACGATAGACGATAAACGATAGAGGAGTAGATAGACAAAGCAGAAAGACCGATGATAGATGATAAAGGATCCCCGGGGGCGGATCAAATGATCGACCTTGCCGACGTGAAAGCGCAGGGGCAACGTAGTTCGACAAGAGGCTAACGATGGACCATGATGGAGACTTCGATGGATGACAAGATGGAAAAAGAAGAAAGACCGATGATAGATGATAAAGGATCCCCGGGGGCAGATCAAGTGATCGACCTTGCCTACGTGAAAGCGTAGGGGCAACGTAGTTCGACCAGAGGCCAAAGATAAATGATGGATAAAGGATAATGATAAGATGAGTGGAGGATGATGATAGGATGAGGACAATCACATAAAGCTCAGGGATGGGATAGTTATCCAAAAAGATGAATTGGGAGGATGATATGATGGGATTGATTCTACACCAAGTTTTGGGGTTTAATGGGACAATCAGATTTTTCTAGATTTGGCAATTTTCAAAAATTGTCAAATTTTTCCATTTTAGGAAACCTCATGGATATACTTTTGGGAGTCCAAATTTTTTCCAAGAAATACCCAATATTGAGATAGGATGAATTGCCAACTAACATCCCAAATTCGAGATATGCATTTCGAATTATGAGTGAACAATTTTTCAAAATGCTGAAAAAAACACTAAATTGGGATTTTGAGGGTCAAGATGAAAGTTTGAGGCCCCGAAAATGTGGCAAAACGGGTTCCAACAACTTTCAAAGAGACCAGTTGGGAATCCACTTGTTATCTCATAACGCAACCACCTATCAAATTTTAACTCAAACAGACACCCGAGTCAAAAGTTATGGCCTCCGGAAGTTTCAGTGTAAAAATCAAAAATCAATTTTGAAAATTTTAACACATGGGTTTTGATGGCGGGGGGAAATTAGAAAATGGGTCGAGATTATTTTTTCGAAAAAGATAGTAAAAATGTGAAGTTTTGGCTAGGGGGCAAAGGACAGTGGGATGGGGGCGCGCCACAGTGGGGCGTATGTGCCCCGGGCTGGGGTGTACACGCCCCGGCCACAGGGCGGACACGCCCCGGCTAGGGTGGAGCTGCCCCAGCCGTGGGGAAGATATGCCCCGAGCGGGGGCAGACACGCCCCTGCAGCTCGGGGTGGATATGCCCCGAGTTGGGTGCGGACGCCCCGGCAGCTCGAGGCGGAGCCACCCCGAACAGGGGCGGACACGCCTCGAGGAGGGGCAGAAACGCCCTGAGGGGGCGGAGCTGCCCTAGACAGGGGCGGAAACGCCCCGGGAGCCCGGCGACAAGCCCTATGTTGCCGCCCCGATGGTGGACACGCCTCAAGGCGGAGCCACCGAAGCAAGAAATGCCTGAGGGAGGTGAGCGCCCAGGAGGGCGAATACCCCTCGCCGCATAAAAGAAGAGAGGAAAGAGGGATGGGGCGATGGACATTGAGAAAAGATAAGAGATTGAAAAGATGTGTAAAAGAAGCAGAAGTGATGGCGATGAGATAAATGGCATTGGGTTGCATGGAAGGAGGCCTATAGCCAAATACCAATGACAAGGGATTGTGAGATGGGATGAAGATAAAGATGAAAGAATGGATGAAGGATGGGAGGGATTGTTTGGATGGATAGGAATATAAGGATTGGGAGATGAAAGGGATGCTAGTATAAATGGATATGAAGATAAGGATGGGGAGATGGAAGGGATGTTGTGATAGATGGATAGGGATATAAGGGTTGGGAGATGAAAGGGATGCTATGATAGATGGATACGAAGATAAGGATGGGGAGATGGAAGGGATGTTATGATAGATGATGTCTCCCAGGACTATGTCACAAAAGAAGCAGATGCCCCCACTCTAGATATGTCGTATATGATGAGGCATGAGGGATGGGAGACAAGTGGATGGGAAGAGGAGATAACTAGAGGAGGATAGGATGGGTGACCAAGGAATACAACAGAGCATGGATGAAGGGAATGTAAACCAAGAGGTGGCCAAAGCATGTATAGATAGGTGCCCTTGTTTTGATCAAGATCACAAGAAGGATGGAGGGATGGGAGATAAATGGGATATGATGGTAGGATGCGGAAGATAGGTGGGATGGAGGGTTTTATGAAGAGGACGGATAACAGGAAGACGGGTGCATAGCGGGAAGCATAGCAGGAAGCATAGCGGGAATGCATATCAGGAAGTTGCCCCGAAGTGTAGATGGGGATTTACGCATGACACCTATTTGCCAGGTTTTCATCATGGTACTTATCCAAGGCGCTTGTTTGCCAAGTTTTCACCATTAGACGAATTATTTCTCTTTACTATTTATTTTTTTAACGTTTTTTCAAATTTTCAGATTTTTGGATAGTAGGGGGATGAAAATGGATAAGGATAGGGATGTGGATAAGGGAATTTAGAAGATACATGATAAGGATATGGATGAAGGACTCAAGCATCAAGTTCTATATGAGGTATTAAGAGCCCATGTTTGAAGTGACTGTTGGATGTTGGTACAACCTTATTAGGATAAATGGATTATGCAAGAGGATGAATTAGAGGGATTTGAGAGGGGAGATACATGGGATAATGGATGGGATGCTGCAAAGGGTATGGATGAAATGATGGGGGGGATATGTGATGGAGATATGTGTTTAGGACCAACATTGGCACATGTGGTGGTGGATGTGAAAAGATAAGAGGATTAAGGGATGTAGAATGTGTGGATAATGGAGGAGAGGGGGTGGTGAAATTTGGAACATAAGGACCCAAAACAGACTGAGGAGATGAAAGGGGTGTATGACTAGCTTTTGGATTAGCAACTTTGGATGTTCTTACAGATTTTTCATGTGATGGCATTGCATCTTTTTTCTTTGGGATCCACATGGTTTTGATCTTTGCTTTGGTGGGCCTTTGTGGCCTACGGATTTGATGTATATTTAGATTTTTCTTCTCTCACCATGTCTTTTGGAGGGGACATGGGGAGCCTTAGATTCATGTGGATGCTTGGATTTATGCATTTTTCTTTAACAACCAAAGTGCATTTAGTAGCAATGGGATGGGTGTGAGGAGATGGATGATGTGGAGCGACGAAGGTAGGAGTATGGGGATTATGTGTAGATGGAGGATGTGCGGTATGTGCCTTTGTTGATCCTGATTAGAGGACATGTGAGAGGGATGTTTATGATGGATGAGATGGATAGGTGATGAATGGATGAAAGGATGGATAGGATGAGATGGAGGAGGTGATTTTAGGATATAGGAGCCTAGAATAGACGTAGGACCTGGAGGAAACATGGGCATGGTAGATGGAGGATTGGAGATGGTAGATGGAGGGATGTAAGGACCCAAAATGGATGGAGCAGATGAAGGGGGGATATGGACAGTGGTTTTGAGGCGATACGATAGAGGAGGAGGGATGGAAACATATGATCTGGTGGGGCGATGGGAGGAGCCGACATTTCTTGTGAAAAAGACTTGTTGAGGACATCTAGAGGTTGTACCAACATCTTTAGATTGTGAGTCTTGGGAAATAGGTCCAAGACCTTGCATGCTGACTTGTTCTTTGACTTGGATGGGCTCTAAAATACCTTGCTCATGAAGGCCTAGACCTTTTCCTTGATAGTTCATTTTCTTGAGCATGCAATCCATGATAGGATTTGTGTTATTCTGGAAACATGATGCAAGTCCATTATTAGGTGGAGGATGATGGGCGGTATATACACTATGTTTTTCTTCTGCGAGGAGGCCACCATGGAAGAATGTGAGAGTACCAAGGGGATATGCAAGTGATGTGGGGATAGCAGTTTTAGGCAATGATGGGGGGTCATGAGAGGGAGATGATGGGATATCAGCATTTGGATGGGTGGTATCGGGAGAGGGATCAGGGGATATGATAGGATCTGGATTTGTGGTAGTGGGCTCATGCGATGAAGATGAAGATGGAGTGGTGGAGACAAGGGGATCATGGGGTGTAATGGATGGGGGACTGTGATCTTGAGGTGAACTAGATAGGATGGTAGGATCTTGATCTGGAGAAGGGGATATGTTGGAATGCTTTGGATTAGACTCTTGGCATGACGCATCTTGTGTGGATGGAAGGATGACAGAGTGTTGGAGAAACTCTTCAAGTTGGGGAGATGGAAGGATGGAGGATTTGATGCAGTCATCAGAATGGATTTGGGCGTCGTCGATGGGTTCGATGACTCTTGGAGTAGGAGGTGGATGTTCAATGGATTTAGAGGATGTGATGGTAGGAGATAGGGGTTCAACAGATTCAGAGGATGTGATGGTAGGAGATGGGGGCTCAGTGGATTCAGAGGATGTGATGGTAGGGGATGTGATGGGTTCGATGGTTTGAGTGGTGCTAGGGGTGGTACCATCAATGATAGGTGCTGGGTGGAGAAGGGTCTCGTCTCTAATGACCGTGGATGATGGGTTGGGATGGCATGATTCCATAACTTCAAGGTGTGGAGTGGGAGATGTCTTCTTTGTTATAAGTCCTTGGAGAACTTCTAGAGTGAAGAGCTTGAATGCTCTAGGCTGAGATGGCGTGGTAGGAGTGGATGAAGGATTATGGATTGGTGGACTAGTATTAGATGGGGGAATGGGATTGGATGCAAGAATGGAAATAGATGGGGGATTAAGGTTAGATGAAGGGTTAAGATAAGGGGATTGGGATGGTGAATTAGGACATGAGGATGCAGGTGGTGGATTAGGATGGGAAAATTGAGATGGCAGATTCAGATAGGGAAATGTGGATGTCGGATTAGGATAAGTTGATGTGGATGTTGGATTAGGATAGGAAGGTACAAATGTAGGATTAGAGTGAGTAGATTGGCATGGAAGATTAGGGTAGTGGGTATATGCGGATGAAGGATTTAGATAGGAGGATGTGGATGGGGGATTAGGATAGGGGTATTGAGATGGTAGACTAGGATAAGAGGATGCAGGTGTTGGATAAGAGGATGATGTAGATGAAGGGTATGATGGATATGATGGATATCCCTTGTCAAAGGTAGCATAAGCAACATGATTAGGCATGGACGAAGACATAACGGGATAATTCAAGGGGGTGATTGGATTTTGGAAAGTGGGTGGAGAAAGCTTACTAGCAATGATAGTGTCAAGGGGATCTATGTCATATTCCTCTTGATCAACAAGACTTTCGTTATCATTGTCAACGTAATTAGGGTTTCCCTTGACCACTATTGATGGAGGATAAGGATTCATGATGGTGAAAGGATAAAGAGGATGGATGAAAAGATTTTGGATGGGATCAGACTAAAGCTCAAATTGGGATTTGGGTCAAGCTCATATTAGGATTGGACTACAACTCAGATTAGGATGATTGGATGATGTGATGGGATTGATTCTGATGATCGACACCGAATCTTCTTTGAGATGGAAGTAGATTGATTGGGTCGAAGGTGATGTGATTGGATTGGATTGGATAAGGTTGATTGGATTTTGATTGAATAGATCGGATTGGATAGGATTGTGGTGATAGAATGAATGTGATTTGATTGATTGGGTAATTGGATGATTTGAAAAAATGATTGGATTTGATAGATTTGGATGATTAGATGGGTATGATTGGATGATGAAAGATGTGAGAGAGACCTCGAGTTTAATCAAAGAAAGTTACCCTTAGTGACCTAGAGCTTTGATTGATTAAGAGGATGATCACGACACTGAATCCACCTTAAGATAGGAAAGGATTGATTGGGCCAAGGATGATAAATTATGACACTGAATTCACCTCAAGATGGAAGCAAATTGATTTGGGTTGAAGTTAAAGACTAATAATCAAGTTCAAGTGCTATGGTCAATTTGGGTAACCACTTTGTAATACAAGGTTAGGACGTTTGGTTATGAATGGTGTTTGGTGATGTAAATGGTAAAATTATGATGTTCGCTAGGTGATGGTAGGGACTTTTGAATGGAATATGAGGAAATTAGAGTGAACGGGTGGATTGAAGATGATTGCGAAGAATGAGTGGGGATTTAGAATGGCAAAGATTTGGAATGATAAGATCGAGATTTAAATTGATCCAATGGAGGTTTTTGGAGGTTTAGAGTGACAAAACAGAGGCTTAGGATGATGAGATAATGGTTGGGAATGGTTAAATGATGGTTTAGAGGCTAAACGGATCCAAATGGGGTGATTTCGGGTGTTTAGGAAGGCAAATTTGCCCCTCTGCAGTGAATCAGGGGCGTAATCGCCTCACTATAGTAAATCAGGGGGCGTAATCGCCTCATTGCGATAAATCAGGGGCATAATCGCCTCACTGCGGTAAATCAAGGGCGTAATCGCCTCACTGTGGTAAATCAAGGGGCGTAATCACCTCACTCCAGTAAATCAGGGGGCGTAATCACCTCACTGCGGTAAATCAGGGGCGTAATCGCCTCTCTGCGGTAAATTAGGGGGCATAATCGCCTCACTGTGGTAAATCAGGGGGCATAATCGCCTCACTGTAGTAAATCAAAGGCTTGGTTTGATGAAAATGACTATGGAAAGGACTTTAAAATGACAATGATAAGGCCAATTTGTCAAAATTTCACTAGTTTCTCACAAGAAAACACTCTCAAGCAAACACAATCCTATGATTAGTGTTAAGGGTATGGCCAAAGAGGTCTTAATCTAGGATGCACAAGGTGTCTAGGGAGTCCTCAATATACTCTCGGTACGTGAGGCACAACCATGAACACCAGCCCGTCACAAGTGTGAGTCAGGAACCCCAGTGAGATACTGAAGGGCTCGGACCAACTCTTCACATCTATCTGGGTATCACCCTAGCTTCGACGCTCCACTAATTATGACATGACTGGATTGGGGTACAACTTTCGCTCTCCCCCCTTTATATACCCCGTTGGTACACGTGGTTAGAATCATCCCTTGGGGTGATAAAATCCCCAAGCAGGTCCCACTATAAAGAAAGCACTAACCATCTCCGACTACTCCCTAGGCTCACACGAAGTGCAAGGGGAAAGCAAAAACAAGCTAATGCTCCCTTTGGGTAACACAAAAAGACAAACACAGCAAGCAATGAATATTACTCCCTCTAATTAAACTATGTTCTTAGATTAATGCAAACAGCAAGGATAATTTAAAAAGTTTGAGCAAATGGATAGCCCTGCAAATAAATGTTAGATGTTTTATCCCGCTTCCTCCATCAACTTCACAAGAATATGCTGTAAAAAGTTAGCAAAAAACACATGTATCCTTGCAAGAATAATGTTAGGGAGAAAATAGCAAAGAAAACTAAAGCCAAGATAACAGTTTAACTTCCAGGGGGCCCAGTTGCCCTTCTACAGCAAATTAGGGGTGTAATCGCCTCACTATGGTAAAAATAGGGGTGTAATCGCCTCATTGCAGCAAATCAAGGGCATAATCACCTCACTCTGGTAAAATCAGGGGCGCAATCACCTCACTGCAGTAAAAACAGGGGCGTAGTCGCCCCACTGTGAAAAAGTGTTAGCACAAATTTCAGCCCATGGGGCATAATTGCCTCGCTACAGTAAATGTTAGCACAAAAAACAATTTTCAGCCAAGGGGGCGTAATCGCCTCACTGCAGAAAATGTTAGCACAGAAAACAATTTTCAGCCCAAGGGGGCGTAATCGCCTCACTGCAGAAAATGTTAGCAGAGAAAATAGTTTTCAGCCAAGGGGGCGTAATCGCCTCACTGTAGAAAATGTTAGCACAAAAAACAATTTTCAGCCAAGGGGCGTAATCGCCTCACTGCAGAAAATATTAGCACAAAAAATAGTTTTTAGCCAAGGGGGCGTAATCGCCTCACTGCAGAAAATGTTAGCACAAAAAACAATTTTCAGCTAAGGGGGTGTAATCACTTCACTACAGAAAATGTTAGCACAGAAAACCATTTTCAGCCAAGGGGGCGTAATCGCCTCACTGCAGTAACTGAGGGGTGTAATCGCCTCATTGCGGTAAAAACAGGGGCGTAATCGCCTCACTGTGGTAAAAACAGGGGCGTAATCGCCTCACTGCGATAAAAACAGGGGCATAATCGCCCCACTACGACGTGTTCCTGCAAAAATCTCAACAACAGCAAACGTGAAGTATAGGAACCCATTTGTGGGTCCCATCGGGCATGCCAGAAATGTGATACCAAAATGTTTAACCTACTCTAAGCAATTAAAATGCAATAGAAAACATAATGAAACACCTCAAGATTAGCCTAAGGAATTTGTAAATACAAAGAGGAAAGTGTTAAATGTGGATAGATGATTATACCTTCCTTCTTGCAGCTGAAACTCCTTGGTTGGCCCTTGATTTGGATTGATATGTATGCTCCTTGATGGCTCTTGATGTGGCTAAATGGAGGATTTGACTATGTGCTTGGATGCTAATGCAAATGGATGGAATTGATGGCTAAATGAGTGCACAAAATGGCAGCATTTAGTTGCAAAATGGCTAAGTGTTTTAAAATTACCTTGAGGAGGGGGGATTTATAGGAGAATTTGAATTCTCTAGAGAATTCAACGGTTGAGATTGATCCAACAAGGTCAAGATGAAGGACTATGGTGGGTTGAGAACTCACAAGCCCTCACATTTTGACATGCGGATGGTGAAGTGGCTAAGAGGAGGTGAGGTGTAAATAAGGTGGCCAAAAGGTACATGAGGTGGAGGAAGGACAAGTACCTTCCAAGTACCTTAGGGAGTGAGAAGATCTCCTCAAAAAGGAATTTTTTGTCCCCAAGTGAGAGTGAAAGGGACACTTGAGAAATTTTGGAATTCCTCAAAAATCTCCATGGGAAAAGGAGAGGTGGTTGGAGAAATAAATGTGAATTAAAAATTTGCATTCTTAGGAGAGTCTAAAGGATAAGAGAGGGTCTCCAAAAAGGTGGGAATTGGTCACTTGTGCATGAGGTGACATGTTAAATATTCTAGAAGCCTTGGAAAGACAAAATGTGAATTAAAAATTCACATAGGGAAGAGAAGAATCTAGGATGAATAAAAAGGAATTAAAAATTCCTTGGGGGGTGGGGAGAGTTGACCAAGGTCCTAATTAGGTTTAACTAATTAGTAATTAGAGGATAATTAGGGGTTAATGTGGATTAGAAGCCAACTTGCAAAAGTTGGAGGATGTGACACATCCTAATCAAGGATTAGGCATGTGCACATCCTTAATGAAGAGATTAGGAGATGGATTAGGATTAGATGAAAATGACATGTGAGGAATTAAATAAATGTAATATTTATTTAATTCATTTGATGAAAAGAGGATTAAGGAGAGTAAGGTATTTAATTATTAATTAAATACCTTAAGGATTTGGCAGAATTAAGGATATTAATTAAATAATAGTAATATTACTTAATTAACTTGGATAAGAGGATGTTTAGATGAAAAGTGGTAAATTTGGATAAATTAAGTGTCCAAATTTGGATGTATACACCCCCATCCTATCCAATTCATCCTCTCTTTTCACCCTTGGTCTTTATAGAAAGCTAGGGGAAAAATATCCATGCATGCTTTGGAAAATCCCATCCTCACTCTTATTTCCATCCATATCATTTATGAACCATCCTTCCATCCATGATCACACTACCTCTAGTGTGGGGCACCTTAGTCCTTTGCAACTAATCCTTGGATCTCCATCCTCCTATCCTCCATCTATCATCATCTTATCTCCCATCACCTACCTTCCAGATCTACTAAATCCATTTATCTCATATCCATACAATCCATTTATTCTTCCATTCTTTTCCTAAGACTTGGTTCTCCATTGTCATTGGATTCCATCAATTCCTCTATCCTTTAGCTAAAATCACCCTATCCTTTGGATTCAACCTCATCTTATCCAATCCAATCATCCCTATCCAATTGTATCCAATGCAATCAATCCCAATCCATTCAATTCAATCTTGAAAGCTAATGCATCATCCATAAGCAATCCATGGTCTTAATCCAAATCAAGCTAAAATCCATTGATCTACTTTAATCTATTATCATCATAGGGATGTATCCTTCTAATGCAAGTGCAGGAGCACAAAACTCATGATTTCAAGACCCCAAACTGAGTTCAAATCACAAAACCACTTGTAGATTCCTTAAACACCTTAAAAAACTTCCAAATGATTGACTCAAATTCAATCTTCAATGCAAGCAACTCAAATATAAAGACTTTCAAAGTGATCTGTCCAAAACAAAATTTAGGCCTATATAGACCACACAATCAAATAACCACACATTCCCAAGCCCATTTCCAATGATAATGCCATAAAAATGTTCAAAATTACCTTCCCAAGCAAAATAAACTATCTCTGACACTTAACTCATAAAACTTTATCAAACCCCTGTTCTAAACCAACATCTTTGATTTCAAATTTGGACTGTCAACTAGATTACCTTGATAGGATAGTCAATAAAACAATGGCACCAAACCTTAAATTCACCAAATCCTAAAAAAAAGGGATTCCAACAACATCTATTCAACCTTCTCAAAACAATAACACTCAAAAGAGACACAAAAATCCCAATCAAAACTCATAGATTCTCACTTTACCTAGTTTTACCAGTTATTTTTGTCATTTACAGACTTAGGGCTTATTGATTTTGATGTCTCCAAACTTAAAAAAACTCAACCAATGCTTGGAATAGGTTAGATTATAATTGCTTATTCTTTTGAAAAAACCAAAATTTCCTTTTGCATAGATATTTACATAAACCCTAGGTTTTATTCCCCTAACTGTACACAGATGCTTTGTTTTGTCAGACTGTATAAACTTAAATTTAAATTTTTCACACATAAACCTTGTCTCTATGATCTGAAACCTCTAGAATATGAAATCGTATAAAAAAAAGAGCAACTTCACCAAAAATTAATGATTTCAACTCGGTAGCATGAGAGAAACACAATTTTCTTAGTCCATGTTTACCCTAGGATAGGGTTTTAGCAGTCTGCAGCAAAACTTTGAAATATCTTTCTTTAGATTCCACCAAATTGCATGAAACAAACTTAGAATGGAAGGTGATTGAACATTTTAACACTTACAAACATTTCCACATGTCTTCTTTCCCATACAAAGTCATACACAACATAAACACAGATATTTTCTGAGAATAAATTCAAGAAACAATGATTTCATTCATTGTACTTCTTATCTCCAATCACCCACGCCTTCCAAAGTGTTTACAAAGAATTTTAAAGGAATTTCATACATGACTCTTGAGTTTCTAACTACCTCCAACGAGGAAAACTAACTTGAACTTTCACCTTCCAAGTTTGCATATTTTTGCAATTTTACATTTTTGAATGACAACCTTTCACATTTTTACAAAATTTGACACAAAACATTAAATATTGACCTCTAAACATATGAAAATGACCCCTCAAACCTTGTTACAAGGTTGAGACACCAAAATTGAATCAAATTTGAAAAATTTCCACATGGAGGCATAATTGTGTCATGATGCTTTTGCATCACCTTCCCAATCCATGTGTTGTTCTTAATGCTAATAACAAAATACTTGGGCTATGCATTGTTCTTATCATTAACTTTTATATTTCTATCATCATCATCACCAATCCATCAATCAATTTTCAACTTGACTTGGAGCATAGTCCTTGTTTTCTTTTGGTTTGTGTGTATGATATCTTGTTGCTTGTGTGTATTATCATTGTTTACATTTATCATGGTATTTTTCACTCTATTGACACATGGGAATCATGGTCTTCCATATCATTGTGTCATAAGGCATATGTTTGCACTTGAACTGTTCAATCACGTACTTGGTATATTGTCATCCTAGTTCCTTATCTCTTGGTGCATAATGACAAGTATAATATAAAATCACAGTTGCTCTTATCATTGTATCTTGATGATCATCCATCCTCTCTCTCCACCCATGTCTTCATCATCTGTATCTTCTCTCATCCATCCTCATTTTCCTCTCTCTTTTCATCCTTCATCCTTTATCCTTCCCATCCATTTTGAGAGCACACCCGTGTTCTCCTAACTTGCATGTCCTCTCGAGGGGGCATAGTACCACCTCATCATCATCCTTCCTCATCCTTACTAGTGACTGGGGCATCATGCTTCTAGTCCTTATTCCTCTCTTAGCCACTATATTTTATCCTTCTTTAAAATGATGTTACTTCTCTTAGTCGCAACATCATCTCAAAGAGGGGAAAAATGTAGACACTCAAAATAATATCTAATTAAATAAATACTTGTTATTTATTTAATTTAACCTATGTCCCTTATCCTAATATTTAATTAATTAAATATTATTTATTTATTTAATTGATTATCCTTATATTCCACCACCTTTAATTAAATAAATCCACATTTATTTAATTAAAGCTAACCCTTACCCTTATTCCTCTAAATTCCCTAACCTTTCTCAAGTTATTTAATCCTTGATTAATTAACTTTATCCCCATCCTAAACCTCATTATCCTATTCTCCAACTTTTAACTCCACCCAAGTTAATAAAAACTTAGTTTATTAACTCAACCTATCCTCATTTAATCAATTAATCCTTGATTAATTGATCTAAAACCATCATCCCTAATCATCATTATCATTATTTTCTAAATTTAAATTCCTACATCTCACCTACCCCCGCTAACCTCTCACACAAGCTACCCTATGAGCCACCCTATCTCTTACACAAATTTAATGCCTCTCTTCCCAATGTGTGCTCACTCATGTGTGAGCACACCTCCCCATTTCACCCCTTTCCATGTTGTGACACTTGTCTCAAGGCTAATCAATCTTCATTCCTTGATCCAAACCCTATCTTTCTTTCAATCTCAACCCTCCATTAACCATTCAATCCTAACCATTGATTCCTCTCACCAAAATTCTATATAATGATGCCTTGGCTCTCATTCTTTCAATACACATTCTTCACATCCTTATTCTGTCCAAATATTCATCAAATCCATCTTTATTCTACCATCATGCTATTAAAATATTGATCAACCATATCCACTACCAACATTGGAGCAAATCTGCAAGATATGGGTGCATCTTGTGAGCTCAATCCATGAAGAGAAGACTATGAAGGTATAAATATTATTTATGCATTTCTACCCATTTCACTTCATTTCATCTTTTACCTTCTTCAACATGCATTTGGACACATGGACGATATTCCCTTACACCCCTTACAACCATCATAACATGCAATACTCTCTCCAAGCTTGGGGGCCTAAAATGTGCTCATAATAGCCTATGAAAGATGCCTTAACTATCATAAAAACTATTATAAATCTACCATAAAATCTACCACAATATTTTTCATAGAATCCATAAGAGAATTCGTCATAATTAACCAAAATATATGATTCTCTTACAATATATCATAACCCAACTTGGGCGCCAAATTTTTCCATGCATAAAGATTCCTTATGATGCATCATAGAATCTTTCATAAGTATTACAAAGTGGAACTCCTATGTCCACTTGGATGATGATGTGTCATCCAGTCACTTCCAATAGGGATGCCACCCAATCGATGGGTCCCAATTTATGATGTGACACCATAGGCAATTAAATAATATAGATAAATAGAAGAATACATTAAATTAATCAATATTAGGACTCTAAGGTTGAGACACCTTAGTCCCAACAAAATTTTGTAATGTCAAGCTAGAAAATTGATTCAAAAGGAAAAGTTGAATGATCTAGAGATTAATAATCGCATCCAATATATATAAAACATATGGTTGGTGATGAGGTCATAATGAATAGTTACATTAGAGTAACACCTAGCCAATGGCATTCACCCCCCCATAATAACCTTGACAAAGCCTAAGGCCATAAGATCTTGAAAAGAAAAATGTAGTGTATCCTCCTATCTAAAATATTTCTCAATGCCACCTACTCACCATTATAAACCTCTTGCATATGAACCTCCATTCAAAGTAAAATTCTTAAGAAAAGCCATCAAATCTAACCTACCAAACTAAAGTTGTCATACATCCATTTTACCATTATGAGGGTTAAAATATCTATGAAAAGCTTAAGAACACCTCTACACTTAGCCACAACCATTATGAGGAATATAATTGCATTATATGATTCCTAATCAAGATATTTATATGTTTGTGTGTCACCAATATCCCAAATCATAATTTAATATGTCTAATAGCCTATTGCATGATTAAAAATATTACTTAGGAGGCTTATTTAAAGTCCCACAAATATTTATTAATTTAAGTAATAAACAATATTTAAGGCAAGTTAAAGGATAGTAATAGTTATAAGTTATTCCAAGAGCTAACTCTATAGCTATAGATGACCATCATAATATTTTGATCTATACATTTATTGGCCAATTGATCTACCATCACATTCATATACCTATTGTAATGTAGAAACCTCTTAACTTCTAAAGTTTGCTTTAGAAGTTAAATATTTTCTACTTAATGATTCATTTTCAATCTCAAGGTTCATCCTTGTTAATAACATTGATCACTACCAATGATTTACCTTCCACTATAAAATTGCTCTATTTTTTGAATCCATGGCTCTTGAACCAACAATCAGAGCTTCACATTTCACTTCATTGTTAGTGTAAATTCTATGGAAAAGAGAAACTCCAAAAATCAAGCCATTTCTCAAGTTATTAAGAACAAAGCCATCTTCTATTCTACTATATTTTCCTCTCATAGCTTCATCAAAGTTTAATTTGGTAAAAAAGTCATAGGAGAAGACCAATATTCATTTCTATTGTTAGTTGAATTTAATCTAATCTAACCTCTACTATTTTTCATACCACTTAACCCTTGAATGAGAGATCCTAGATATCAATGTTAAAGACATATATTTAAGAAATTATGAAAATATTTTATTTCAAGCTCAAGTTATGTGTTATGGAAAAATATTACTTATTAAATAATAGTATAAAGTATAAAAATCACATTAATAGAAAATATTCAAAAATAAGAGTAATTATTTTTTAACTAAAAAATATAGAATATAATATAAATAGAAAATTCCATAAATCATTAGCTTACATTACCTTCAAATCACTAATGTTTTTTTTGTTATTTATAGAAATAAATATTGTTTTAAATGTTAACTTTTGTAGTACACTCAGGCTAGAAAGTGACACAATCTATCATGTTTTTGGTAAAGTAAGCAACATTTACAGGGTGTTGTACCCTTCACAAGGGGCCACAAGGGATAATAGAGTCCAAATAAAAAAGTAACAAAACAAAACACTAAACCAAAAATAGACGCAAATAAACAATACACAATCCAACAACAGACCAACAACAGACTAGCTGGTGTTCTCCCAATTCTTCGACAGAAGCTAAACCAAATCATCGCCAATCCACTCCTGGTGGTCTTCAACCTTCTTCATCTCCATCTCTTCTTTCATGATGATAGATAGGGTACTAGTAACACAGTGAACTAATTTGACCATGAATCGGGTCAAACCATTGAATCACTTGGTTAAAAACTCAGTCTTTTTTTCATAGCAATTTTTTTTATCACTATCCATAACAAGACAATCTATCACCCTATTCTTTTTTCCTATTATTAATTAATTTTAGCAAGTTGTGGTTGTGTTCAATTTAAAATTCTTAGCAAATGCAAATATTTGTAACTTTTCTTCCTTTATTGTAGGTTATCAAAATGGAGCATTCATGGTAATAAGTGAACACATGATCCAAATCAAGGCTCTATTGATTTATATGGTTTTGTATCCTTTGGGTGTATGAAAATATTTTATTTTTGTATTAGCTATTTGATTTACTTTTACATGCATTCTCATTATAGGTCACATGCAAATCTCAAAATGAGGAAAAAATATATCGGTGAATATTGCATACCCTATTCCCACTGTGATAGGTCGAATATATGTGTTAGAAAATGAGCAGCAAACAAAGTGATGTAAAATAACACTAAAACAACCTACACCTCAAGATTAGCCTAGTTGGATTCAACACAAAATAAAGAAGACAAATGAAACTTTTAACCTTGTGTTGAATCGATCCTTTGGTTGGCCCTTCGATCTTTGATGTGTATGCTCCTTGGATGGCAAGATATGCAAGCTAGATGATGATATGAAGGTGGATGCAAGTGAGTGCAAGCATGAAAATGGCTAAGTATGGATTCTATGAAAAATTTGCAAGAGTTTGGCTACAATGCATGATCTCTCCCCAAAATGAGAGAAAAGATGGGGTATTTATAGAGATTTTGGAAATCTCTAGGGAAATGGACGGTCAAGATTGAGCCACCAAGATCAAGATGTAGGGCTAAGGTGAATTGAGAACTCACAAGCCCTCACATCTTGACATGTGGCAAGTGATATGGCCTAAAAGGGGTGATGTGTATATGAGGTGGAGGGATAGTACATGACATGGAGAGAGTACAAAGTACTTTGGGATTGGACAAGATCTCCTTATAAAGGAGGTACTTGTCCCATGTGGGTGAGAGGACAAATGGGGAATTAAAAATTTCTCAAATATTCTCATGGGGATGAGAGAAAGAATTTAAAATTCCTTTAAATGCATTGAGGGATTAAATGTGAATTATAAATTCACATGGAGAATGGAGATGCCTTCTCCAAAAGGAGAAATCATTTAATAGGGTTGACTTGATTAAGTGATTAGGATTGTGCAAGTACTTGATTAGACTAATTAATGACAGATTAGAAGAGGGTTAGATTTCACATGTGACTTGATGTGACAAGTCAAAGATCACATGGGGAAGAGAAAAAGGAATTTAATATTCGTTTGAAGGATAAAATAAATTAAAAATTTCTTGAGAGGTTGATTAGGCTAGTTAATGAAGGATTAGAGAAGGGTTAGGTGGCTAAGAAAGATTAGAGGTCAACTTGCAAAAGTTGGAGGATGTGACACATCCTAATCAAGGATTAGGCATGTGCACACCCCTAATGATGAGATTAGAAGATGGATTGGGATTAGATAAAAATGATGGAGGATGTGACATAAAGGGAATTAAATAAATGGCATATTTATTTAATTCATTTGATGAAAGGGGAAGGTATTTAATTATTTAACTAGATACCTTAGAGATTAGAAGAACTTTAGAGGGATTAATTAAATAATAGTGATATTACTTAATTAATGCAGATAAGGGGATGCTTAGATGAAAGGGGATAAATTTGGATAAATTAAGTGTTCAAATTTAGGTGTCTATATTTTGCCCCTCTTTGAGATGGTGTTACAAAGTAGCATCATTTCAAAGAATATTAAAACATAGAACCTAGAAGAAGATGGTTAGATTGGGAAAGATGCCCCAGTCATTCAAAGAAGTGACTAGGAAGGGAGATGATGGGGGTGAAGATGAAAGTTAGGGATGAAGGATGCCCCCTCGAGAGGACATGCGGGTTCAAGAGAACACGAGTGTGCTCTCGAAATGGATGATATGATGCAAGGGGATCTGAAGAAGATGATGCAAAGACAAAAAGAGATTGGGAGGGGAGAGTGATGAAGGATGAATGGATGGGGGGATTTTGATAGATGAGAGGATGGAGATGAAATGAAATCCAAATGCAATTTTCCATCTTTAGGAGCACTGATTTTTTCTATAGCAGAAGATACGAGATGCCAGGGTATGAAGAACCAAGGCGGATTAGTGTCTAATGCATAAAACAAGCATAAAAAACAAGAAGGCTATCCCAACACCCCAAAGTCATGATGACCTTGGTCAGGCCAGGTATTGGGATAACCACAAGCACACAAGGATGCCCCAGCGTAACACAAGACCTCAGAGATCTTGGTGTGTACTACGTGGGACAGCTGAGAAGATAAAGAAAAGATTAAGATACACCCCTATGTTGACTAGTCAAAGCACACCATGATATGATGGATCAAGGCGACCATGACAAGTGATGATAGGGAGCTCAAATGATAAACAAAAGCCAAAAGCATCAAAATATCGCAATCAATTTCAAACGTCCTTTGCCATAGGATCACAAGGATGGATGGGATCGATGAGGTCTGTTAGGAAGGATGCATCTTGTTGAGACCGATGATGGATACTAACTAAAAGATTGATATGACCCAGGATATTCAAAACTAATTGGATCTGCTGATACAAGTGGATCTCGTTTGTTAAGAACCAGCTAGATAAGGGCATAGCTCGACAACATGACAAAAGAGACATGACACAAGAGAGGAGACTAACAAATCCTAAAGACCTAGGGGGTTTGGGGGCTGATCAAAGATTAGCCTTGCCTACGTGGAAGCGCAGAGCCCTCATAGTTCGATAAAAGGATGACGACAGACCGTGATGGAGACTTTGATGGATGGTAAAGATAGGATGGAGAAAAGGAGCAAAGTGGACAATATATATCGATGATGGATGGAACCCTGGGGGCGGATCAAATGATTGACCTTGCCTACGTGAAAGCGCAGGGGCAACGTAGTTCGACGAAAGATCAATGACAAGTGATGGATGAAAGATGATGTTATAACCTTAGATAAGGGGATAAAATGATTGGACCGACATGATGGGACAAGATGGACTTATTGGATAAGATAGGATGGTGGTGATCAGGAAGCTCAGGGATGGGATAGTTATCAAGAGATGAAGTGGGAGGATGATAGGATGGATAGATTAATGATGAGAAAGGACAGGAGATGGAAAAGATGTGTAAAAGAAGCAGAAGTGATGACGATAAGATAGATGTCATTGGATTGTGTGGCGAATAGCCTATAGCTAGAGACCAATGACAAGGGATTATAAGATGGGACGAGGAGAAGGAGATGAGGATTAGGAGATGAAAAGGATTGGTTGGATTGATGGATAGGAGGATAAGGATGGGAAGGTGGATATAACGATAAGGAGGTGAAGATAGGAAACATAAGGGATTTCTCTAATGGAATGAATGATGTCCCCAAGGACTATATCACAAAGGAAGATAGATGCCCCCACTCTAGATATGTCATGTGCGAGGAGGCATGAAGGATGGATAGGAAAATAAAGGAGTGAGATGGATGAAGGTAGGATGCGAGGATGAGGAAGGGAGATTGAAGGTAGCCTGACGAGTGGATAAGGAAGGTAGAAAAGTGGGAATGAGGATTATGATAGTGTGTGGATGAGGGGAATGTATGCTAAGAGGCGTCCAAGGCATGCTTATATGTTTGCCCCTATTGTTGCCAAGATCACAAGGAGGATGGAAGGATTGGGATAAATGAGATATGTCAAGCAAGATGTGTAAGATAGGTAGGATGGAGGGGACGAATGAAAAGGATGTATAAGAGGAAGACAGGTGCATAGCTGGAAGCATAGCTGGAAGCATAGCGGATGGAGGGAACACATATCAGGAAGTTGCCCCCGAGTGTAGATGGGGACTTACGCATGACGCATATTTTCTAGGTTTTCATCATGGTACTTATCCAAGGCACTTGTTTGCCAAGCTTTCACCATTGGACGAATTATTTCTCTTTACTATTTTATTTTTTGACTTTTTTTGGATTTTTTGACTTTTTTGGATGGCATGTGAAAGGAGATGGATAAGGATAGGGAGGCGAATAAGTGGAATTAGAAGACATGTGATAAGGATATGGATGAAGGACTCAAGCGTCAAGTTCTATATGAGGTATTAAGAGCCCATGCTTGAAGCGACTGTAGGATGTTAGTACAACCTTATTAGGATAAATGGATTATGCAAGAGGATGCATTAGAGGGATTTGAGAGGGGAGATACATGGGATAATGTGTGGGATACTGAAAAGGGGATGGATAGAATGATGGGGTCGATGTGTGATTGGGAGATGTGTTCAGGACCAACATTGGCACATGTGGGGGTGGATGTGAAAAGATAAGAGGATTAATGGATGGATAATGTGGGGATAATGGAGGAGATGGAATAGTGAATTTTGGGACATAGGGACCCAAAACAAATTTAGGAGAGGGTGGATGAAAATGATTAGCTTTTGGATGAGCAATGTTGGATGTTGTTACAGATTTTTCATTTGAAGGCATTGCATCTTTTTTCTTTGGGATCCACATGGTTTTGATTTTTGCTTTGGTGGGCGTTTGTGGCCTATGGATTTGATTAGGATTTAGATTTTTCTTCTCTTCACCATGTCTTTTAGAGGGGACATGGAGAGCCTTAGATTCATGTGGATGTTTGGATTTATGCATTTTTTCTTTAACATCCAAAGTTCTTTTATTAGCAATGGGATGGGTGTGAGGAGATGGACGATGTGGAGCAATGGAGGTAG
This sequence comes from Sequoia sempervirens, assembly GCA_007258455.2. NCBI lineage: Eukaryota > Viridiplantae > Streptophyta > Pinopsida > Cupressales > Cupressaceae > Sequoia > Sequoia sempervirens. The sequence continues at coordinate 202,497 of VDFB02036566.1, forward strand.
GAGTATGGGGATTACGTGTAGATGGAGGATGTTTAGGTATGTTCCTTTGTTGATCCTAATTATGTGATATGCGAGAGAGATTTTTATGATGGATGACATGGATAGGTGTTGGATGGATGAATAGATGAGATGGAGGAGGTGATCTTGGGATATATGGACCCAAGATGGATAGAGTAGATGAAGGACAAGAGATGGTGGATGGAGGGATGTAAGGACCCAAAATAGATGGAGCAGATGAAGGAGGAATATGGACGGTTGTTTTGAGGTGATACGATAGAGGAGGAGGGATGGCAACATATGATCTGGTGGAGCAATGGGAAGAGCCAACATTTCTTTTGGAAAAGGCTCGTTGAGGACGTATAGAGGTTGTACCAACATCTTTAGATTGTGAGTCTTGGGAAATAGGTCCAAGACCTTGCATGCAGATTTGTTCTTTGACTTGGATGGGCTCTAAAATACCTTGCTCATGAAGGCCTAGACCTTTTCCTTGATAGTTCATTTTCTTGAGCATGCGATCCATGATAGGATTTGTATTATTTTGAAAACATGATGTGAGTCCATTATTAGGTGGGGGATGATGGGTGGTAAATACACTATGCTTTTATTTTGCAAGGAGCCCACCATGGAAGAATGTGAGAGTACCAAGGGGATATGCAAGCGATGTGGCGATAGTAGTTTTAGGCGATGATGGGGTAGCAACATTTGGATGGTTGGTATCAAGAGAGGGATTAGGGGATATGATAGGATATGGATTTGTGGTAGTGGGCTCATGCAATGGAGATGGAGATGGAGATGGAGCAGTGGAAGCTTGAATGACAAGGGGGTCATGGGATGGAAGGGATGGGGGACTGTGATATTGAGGTGGACAATACGGGATGGTAGGATCTTGATCTGGAGAAGGGGATATGTCGGCATGCTTTGGATCAGGCTCTTGGCATGACTCATCATGTGCGGGAGGCATGATAATCGAGTCTTGGTGGGACTCTTCAGGCTGGGGAGATGGAAGGATGGAGGATTCGATGCAGTCATCAGAATGGATTTTAGTGATACTAGGAGTGGAAGAAGTGCATTGGATTTGGGTGTCGTCAATGGGTTCGATGACTCTCAGAGTAGGAAGTGGGTGTTCAATGGATTCAATAGATGTGATGGTAGGAGATGGAGGCTCAATGGATTAAGAGGATGTGATGGTTTTGATGGTTTGAGTGGTGCGAGGGGTGGTATCATCAATGATAGGTGTTGGGTGGAGAAGGGTCGCGCCACTAATGATCATGGATGATGGGTTTGGATGGCACAATTCCACAACTTCAAGGTGTGGAGTGGGAGATGTCTTCTTTGTTATAAGTCCTTGGAGAACTTTTGAAATGTGAGACTTGCATACTCTAGGCTGAGATGGTGTGGTAGGAGTGGATGAGGGATTATGGATTAGTGGGGGATTAGGACTAGGGATTGGTGGACAAGAATTAGATTGAGGAATGGGATTGGATGGAAGACTAGGAGTAGATGGAGGATTAGGATTGGATGAAGGATATTGGAATGGTGAATTAGGATGGGCAGATGGATTGTAGTAAGGGTATTGGGATGGTGGATTAGGATGGGAAGATTGGGATGGCAGATTGAGATAGGGAAATGCAGATGTCGGATTAGGATAAGTTGATGTGGATGTTGGATTAGGATAGGAATGTGTGAATGTAGGATTAGGGTGAGTAGATTGGTATGGAAGATTAGGGTAGTGGGTATATGTGGATGAAGGATTGAGATAGGAGGATGTGGATGGGGGATTAGGGCAGGGGTACTGTGATGGCATACTAGGATAAGAGGAGGCGGGTGTTGAATAAGAGGATGATGTAGATGAAGGGTATGATGGATGTCCCTTGTCAAAGGTAGCATAAGGAGCATGATTAGGCATGGATGAAGACGTAATGAGATAACTCAAAGGGGTGATTGGATTTGGGAAGCAGATGAAGACAACTTACTAGCAATGATAGTGTCAAGGGAATCTATGTCACATTCTTCTTGATCGACAAGACTTTCGTTATCGTTTTTTACGTAATTAGGGTTTCCCTTGACCACTATTGATGAAGGATAAGGATTCATGATGATGAAAGGATAAAGATGATGGATCAAAGATTATGTATGGAAATGGACTAAAGCTCAAATCAGGATTTAGGTTAAGCTTAGATAAGGATTGGATTAAAGCTCAAATTAGGATGATTGGATGATGATATGGGATTGGTTTAGATGATTGGATTTGATTATCAAAGGATGATTAGGACACCGAATCTGCTTCGAGATGGAAGTAGATTGATTGGGTCGAAGGTGATTGGATAAGGATGTGATTGGATTGGATTGGATTGGATTGATCGATTGATTGATAAGATTGACTGATGGATGGGATAGGATGACGAGAGGGACTGTAAACCCCGTTCAGAGATTATCCTATGTGACTTCGGACGCTGATTGATTAGATTAAAGGATAAATGAATGATTGCGGCACTGAATCCACTTTGAGATTGAAAATGGATTGATTGGGCCGACAATGATGATTAACTTAGGATGGATGATAATCCTAAGAGGATGTTGATGATGACGATCAGATCAGATACTTTAGTCAATTTGGATAATAACCCGAGACAAAGTTCAAGGGATTTGGATGGGGAAAACGATGATTTGATTGGAGAAATGGATGATAGAAATGAATGAACGAATACTCAAAACAAGTAAATGATTGATCAAAATAGATGAACAACTACTCAGAACGAGTAAAAAATTGCTCACAACGGATGAATGATTCTCGAAACGAGAAGATGAGAGTTTGGAATAGATGAAAGATTACTCGAAACGAGTAAACAATTGATTAGGACTATTGAACAAGAGTTCAAAATGATAGGAAGGAGGTTTGAAATGTTTATTCGGAACGAGCAAATGAATGATCAGAATGATAGAACGAGAATTTGAAATGATGAAAGGATGTGTTAAATGGATGAACGTTTACTCGGAATGAGTAAACGAATGATCGAAATGATAGAACGAGAGTTCAGAATGATAAAAGGATATGTTAAATGGATGAATGTTTGCTCAAAACTAGTAAACAGATGATCGGAATGATAGAACAAGAGTTCAGAATGATGAAAGGATGTGTTAAATGGATGAGCGTTTACTCGGAACGAGTAAATGGATGATCGGAATGATAGAACGAGAGTTCAGAATAATGAAAGGATGTGTTAAATGGATGAACGTATACTCGAAACGAGTAAATGGATGATCAAAATGATAGAACGAGAGTTTGGAATGATGAAAGGATGTGTTAAATGGATGAATGTTTACTCGGAATGAGTAAATGGATGATCGGAATGATAGAACGAGAGTTCAGAATGATGAAAGGATGTGTTAAATGGATGAACGTTTACTTAGAATGAGTAAACGGATGATCAGAATGATAGAACGAGAGTTTGGAATGATGAAAGGATGTGTTAAATGGATGAACGTTTACTCGGAACGAGTAAACGGACGATCAGAATGATAGAACGAGAGTTTGGAATGATGAAAGGATGAGTTAAATGGATGAACATTTACTCAGAACGAGTAAATGGATGATCAAAATGATAGAACGAGAGTTCAGAATGATGAAAGGATGTGTTAAATGGATGAACGTTTACTCGGAACGAGTAAACAAATGATCGGAATGATAGAACGAGAGTTTGGAATGATGAAAGGATGTGTTAAATGGATGAATGTTTACTCAGAACAAGTAAACGGATGCTCACAACGGATGAATGATTCTTGAAACGAGAAGATGAAGGTTTGGAATAGCTGAAAGATTACTCAGAATGAGTAAATGATTGATTGAGATTGTTGAAGAGGGAAGATATGGCTCCAGAGGAGGGCATATATGGCTGTCTAGAGGGGAGAAAGTACGGTTGTTTGGAGGGTTGTCTGGAGCAAATGTCCCGGTCTCGTAAGGGAAGGTTTATGATGGAAGATTGAGAGAGAATGTTAGGGTATGCCCCCTTTGAGGAGGCGGATGGGGAAGAAAAAGGTGCCCCGGGAAACTTCTCAAAAGTATGAAGTGGTATATGTCGTTGGAAAGAGCACGAAAAATTGATAAGATTGGCACTTGAATGGAGGAAAACGGGTTGACAGTGTCCAAATGGCGGGGCATATATGGCTGTCTGTCAGGGTAAATCCGCCTATCTGTTAGGTTAGGTCCGCCCCTGTAGGAGGTCAGGTCCGCCCAAGGAGAAGGTCAGGTTCGCCTAAGGAGAAGGTCAGGTCCGCCCAAGGAGAAGGCTAGGTCCACCTAAGGAGAAGGTCAGGTCCGCCCAAGGAGAAGGTCAGGTCTGCCCAAGGAGCAAAAGTTGGTCAAATTTGGTCAAAATGGGCTTGGAAAGGACTGGTTAACAGGTCAAGTCCACCCATATAGAGGGCAAGTCTGCCCAAGGAAAAAAGGTTTGTCAAAAGTATGAAGTGTTATATGTCGTTGGAAAGAGCATGAAAAATCGAGAAGATTGGTGCTCGAACGGAGGAAAACGGGTAAATAGTGTGCAAATGGCAGGGCATATATGGTTGTCTGTCAGGGAAAATCCGCCTGTCTGTTAGGTCAGGTCCACCCTTGTAGGAGGTCAGGTCTGCCCATGGAGAAGGTCATGTTCGCCCAAGGAGAAGGTTATGTCCGCCCAAGGAGAAGGTCAGGTCCACCTAAGGAGAGGGTCAGGTCTGCCCAAGGAGAAAAGTTGGTCAATTCCGGCTAAGTAGAGGTCAGGTTCGCCCCTACATGGGTCAGGTCCGCCCAAGGAGCCAAAACTGAGAAAAATTAGGTCAAAACAGGCTCCAAAGGACTAGTTTTTAGGGCAAGTCCGCCCTTGGATGAGGGCAAGTCCGCCCAAGGAGCAAAAACTGATGAAATTAGGTCAAAATCAAGGTCCAAAGGACCATTTTTTAGGGCAAGTCCACCCCTGGATGAGGGCAAGTCTGCCCAAGGAGCAAAAAATGATGAAATGAGGTCAAAAATAGGCTCCAAAGGACCAATTTTTAGGGCAAGTCTGCCCAAGGAGCAAAAACTGACCAAACTAGGTCAAAATCAGTCTCTAAAGGACCAGTTTTTAAGGCAAGTCTGCCCCTAGATGAGGGAAAGTCCACCCAAGGAGCAAAAATTGACCAAACTAGGTCAAAATTAGTCTCCAAAGGACCAGTTTTTAGGGCAAGTCTGCCCCTAGATGAGGGCAAGTCCGCCCAAGGAGCAAAAACTGACCAAACTAGGTCAAAATCAGTCTCCAAAGGACCAGTTTTTAGGGCAAGTCCGCCCCTAGATGAGGGCAAGTCCGCCCAAGGAGGGTTTAACTTGAATTTTGACAAAAAAGACGAGGGCAAAGGATTGAAAACACAATAGTCATGAATCAAATGGCTACGGGAAAGTGAAGCAAAGCAGACAATCACTCGTTTCGCACAATTAAGACAATTCAGACAACACAAGCCTAAGTTTAGTAGAGGGGTTTAGCCGACAAAGTCCTCTAATCTAGGATGAACATGGTTACTAGGGAGTCCTCGATATACACCCGGTACGTGAGGCCCAAACCATGAACACCAACCCGTTACAAGCGTGAGTCGGGAACCTAAAAGGCTCAGACCAACTCTTCACATCATCCTGATGCTTCGCCAATTACAACGTGGTTGGATTGAGGTACAACTTTCGCTCTCCCCTCTTTATATACCCCATCAGTACGCGTGGTTGGAATCGTCCCTTGGGGTGATGAAATCCCCGAGTAGGTCTCGCTAAGAAAAGTAAAATGGGTAGACTCAAAAGATGTGGCAAGCTACCATTTTTCGTCACCCAGGATCACCGAATGGTGCAAGGGGATTGGATACGTCAAATAGCTCACCCAAAAGCACAACATACAAGGTTGATTGATGCCTTTTAATTAAACTATGTTCCTAATTAGGGGTTAAGAACCCTTAAAATAGCCAAAAAGTTGCTAAAAAACCAAAATTTCACCTTTTGAAAAAAGCTGTCTAGGGCAAATCCACCCAAGGAGAGTGCAGATTTGGCTGTTTGGGGCAAATCTGGTTGTCTGTTAGGTCAGGTCCGCCTGTGTGTTAGGTCGGGTTCGCCCCTCCATGAAAAAGTTCCAAAAAAAACAATTTCTAGAGTCTGGGGAGGGCAGGTCCGCCCCTAGGGAGGGTCAGGTCCGCTTGTGGAGGGCGGGTCCGCCTGTCTATTAGGTTGGGTCCACCCCTCTGTGATTTTTTTTTCAAAAAACCACTTTCTGCAATCTGGGGAGGGCAAGTCCGCCCCTGGAGAGGGTCAGGTCCGCCTGTGGAGGGCGGGTCCGCTTGTCTGTTAGGTCCGGTACGCCCCTCTATGATTTTTTTTTTCAAAAACCACTTTCTGCAATCTGGGGAGGGCAAGTCCGCCCCTGGAGAAGGTCGGGTCCGCCTATGGAGGGCGGGTCTGCCTGTCTGTTAGGTCAGGTCCGCCCCTCTGTAACTTGTACCTACAAAAAGTCAAAAAACAAAAAATGTGAAAGCAAGAGACATGTTTGTGGGTCCCACCGGGCGTGCCAGAAATGTGATAGGTCAAATATATGTGTTAGAAAATGAGCAGCAAACAAAGTAATGTAAAATAACACTAAAACAACCTACACCTCAAGATTAGCCTAGTTGGATTCAACACAAAATAAAGAAGACAAATGAAACTTTTTACCTTGCGTCAAATCGATCCTTCGGTTGGCCCTTCGATCTTTGATGTGTATGCTGCTTGGATGGCAAGAGATGCAAGCTAGATGATGATATGAAAGTGGATGCAAGTGAGTGCAAGCGTGAAAATGGCTAAGTATGGATTCTAGGAAAAAAATTGCAAGAGATTGACTGCAATGCATGATCTCTCCCCAAAATGAGAGAAAAGATGGGGTATTTATAGAGATTTTGGAAATCTCTAGAGAAATGGACGGTCAAGATTGAGCCACCAAGATCAAGATGTAGGGCTAAGGTGAGTTGAGAACTCACAAGCCCTCACATCTTGACATGTGGCAAGTGATATGGCCTAAAAGGGGCGATGTGTACATGAGGTGGAGAGAGTACAAAGTACTTTGGGATTGGACAAGATCTCCTTATAAAGGAGGTACTTGTCCCCGTGTGGGTGAGAGGACAAGTGGGGAATTAAAAATTTCTCAAATATTCTCATGGGGATGAGAGAAGGAATTTAAAATTCCTTTAAATGCATTGGGGGATTAAATGTGAATTAAAAATTCACATGGGGAATGGAGATGCCTTCTCCAAAAGGAGAAATCATTTAATAGGGTTGACTTGATTAAGTGATTAGGATTGTGCAAGTACTTGATTAGACTAATTAATGACAGATTAGAAGAGGGTTAGATTTCACATGTGACTTGATATGACAAGTCAAAGATCACATGGGGAAGAGAAAAAAGAATTTAATATTCCTTGGAAGGATAAAAGGAATTAAAAATTTCTTGAGAGGTTGATTAGGCTAGTTAATGAAGGATAAGAGAAGGGTTAGGTGGCTAAGAAAAATTAGAGGTCAACTTGCAAAAGTTGGAGGATGTGACACATCATAATCAAGGATTAGACATGTGCACACCCCTAATGATGAGATTAGAAGATGGATTGAGATTAGATAAAAATGATGGAGGATGTGACATAAAGGGAATTAAATAAATGGCATATTTATTTAATTCATTTGATGAAAGGGGGAAGGTATTTAATTATTTAACTAGATACCTTAGGGATTATAAGAACTTTAGAGGGATTAATTAAATAATAGTGATATTACTTAATTAATGCAGATAAGGGGATGCTTAGACGAAAGGGGATAAATTTGGATAAATTAAGTGTTCAAATTTAGGTGTCTACACCCACAATGATTAGCTTTACTTTAAATGCATTGAATAATATATATAAGATGTTTTATTTTGCATTGAAGTTGGAAAATAACATTACGCAATCTAAATCCTAACATCACTCATTCCTAGATTAATCATGATCCTGAAATATTCTATTTAATTCCTTGGTTTAGGTTTGTGAGTGTAAATTTGATCTAAATTATCTTTGCACCTACAATATGAACCCTAAAAATTTTAATTCAAACTTTTAAATCAACTTCCCTCAAATTTTACCTTTAGTTGTATGTCGGTTGAATTTTAAATTGTCCAAGTTGCACACTAGAGTGAAGTATTCTAAACCCTAATGGAAACACATGATCTAGGAATATATTGAGCACATTTAGAATTCAATCACAAATGATATATGAAATTGTTACGTCATCCTAGGAGCATACTGTACACTTGTTTGAAGTTCTTAATTTTGGTTCATAATTGTTGAATTGGTCCATTTGGGTTTCTAATTCAAGAGAATGTGGTCCACACAATTCAACACAGTCCCCAATTTTTTTGTTACAAACACTATTTGTTTCTTATCAAATTTAAATTTCATATATAGAGGTGAACAAATTTCAGACAATAGAACTTTGCTAGATAAAGACTATGAGTAACAACTTTAGTTTTATACATCAAATTTATGTTCACACACATGAAGTAAATCCATATAGTACATAGTTAGATTCACAAGTCAATGACAATCATTTGAAGGGTTTTAAAATTACAACATGTTTGGATGAATGGATTTTTACACTTGCATAATGACATCATTTGCATTAGAGCTAAGTATCCATCCATTTAAAAAAAAAAATCATATTAATTATATATTTTGTTTTGATTATGAGTTCTAACTCATTTATCTAAGTTAGTCATTCATTGATGTTCTACTCATTTAGTTAACCTAGATATTTATGTAAAATTGTGTATTTTAATATACTCATGTTTTATGTTTAAAAAGTGAAGGCTTCTACAAGATTTTTCTTTTACAAGTATTGTTAATTCTTGTGAAATTTGACCTTTGTGCTTTTTAATCATTATTAAAAGATGATCTAATCACTAGATAATATAATAATAATATATATTTATGTAAGATTGTGTATTTTAATATACTCATGTGTTTTATGTTTAAAAAGTGAAGGCTTCTACAAGATTTTGCTTTTACAAGTATTGTTAATTCTTGTGAAATTTGACCTTTGTGCTTTTTAATCATTATTAAAAGATGATCTAATCATTAGATAATATAATAATAATAATATTTTTCTAATTTATGTTGACAATAATTTCAAGACAAAAAGACTCACCGAACACATATTTTTGAACATTTATTAATAAAAATGATAATACATTATTATTTTAAAAGTTAAATTCTTTTGTCACTTTTAAAATTGATAAAATTGGTGAAATGACCTTTGATCTAATGATGAAGTTCAACGACTTACAAAGAGTCCTCTAGAAATCAAGTCTTGTTGAATGCAAACTCTGTGACTTATGACCTTTTAAAGAGACGGCTAGCACAAGACTTGCAACTCTACCTTACATCTTTTTAGGTGTTTTAATTCCTTGTTTGTTAAAAAATGGACAAGGAGCCCAAATTTTAGAAATGTGAAAGCACCATTTATGTAAGATATTTATTCATTTAATGCTTTACTAATTTAATTAACCTAGATATTTATGTAAGGTTGTGTGTTTTAATATACTCATGTTTTATGTTGAATGGGTGAAAGTTTCTACAAGTATTTGATTTTACAAGTATTTTTTAATTATTGTGAAATTTGACCCATGTGATTTTTAATCATTATTAAGATGATGTAATCAATATAAAATACAATAATAATACTAGTTTACAATTTTTGGCCAAACTAGACATTGAAATGATTTTTTGTAACTAAATCTTCACTTTTGGGCACCTATAACGACTAAACCGTGAGGAATTTGAAGATGATGCAAACTAGTGATTTGTGACATTTTGTCTGTAGACAGTTCTAAATATATATTTTTTCAAAAAATTTGGAATCAGATTGCACTTCTTTTTCCTTCTCCTTCAAAAATTAGTTTTTTTCAGTAAACACCATTTTTAAGGAGTGATACTCACCGTATAACACATAACTATTTTTCCATGAAGGATAAAATTCTATTTTTTCGAATTTAGATTTTTAACTATGATATCTAGTGCTTCCAATTGGTTTCATAGTGTTTTATTGAATATTTTTTCCTTAATCAAATTTTGAAGTCAAACCAATTACAATTAAGACATAGGCGATCAGATAACACAACTTTCTTTTTATGTATCAAAATTCAATTTTTTTTGTTGGATCAAAGACTTCAATATCTGGTGCACTCATATTTTTTTAAAAAAAATTTATAATATTATATTATTCCACATGTGCAGAATAGAGAGCTTGATTTTCGATGAAAAACCTACATTCACAAGAAACAAAAAATAAATATAATAATTAAATTAAATTTATTTAAAATTATACTTTTTGGGAAACTTATAATAAAGACTACATACTTACAATTTTTTTTTTTAAATGAACTCATTTGATCCCACAAAAGGTAAATCAAAATATCAGCATTTTGATAAGTAGATAAAATGCTTTTGGATTTAACTGTGTATATCAGCATTTTGATAAGTGTAAAGAAGACTTTGTTATAGGTATGGTTTAAAACTAGCGGGGTTCTATCCAAGGGGGTTTGATCTAAGGTAGTTTGATCAAACCCTCTTCAATTGGAATGCTTTAAATGAAACTTTTTAAGGCTTAAATCATTATGTTTTCTAAAAATATGTGATTTCAGCAAAAATTAAAATCTCCCATAAATTGTAAACCAACTTTGTGGGATCACCCATTAGGTTGTGTGTTTTAATATACTCATGTTTTATGTTGAATGGGTGAAAGTTTCTACAAGTATTTGCTTTTACAAGTACTTTTTAATTATTGTGAAATTTGACCTATGTGATTTTTAATCATTATTAAGATGATGCAATCAATAGAAAATACAATAATAATGTATTTCTATTTTATGTTAATAATTTCAGGACAAAAAGACTCACTCAACACAAATATTTTTATATATTTATTAAAAAAATGATAAATATATTAATATCATGTACTTTTCACAGTCCATGATAATGAATGCTTAGATTTCTTAACTGCGTGTGATTTTAACATTGACTCTTTTCTCTTTTTGCATTATCCTGATGATGGATCATGGAGTTTGATCCGAAATGTCTATATTAAAAATCACACACAACTACAAGCCAGAAATCTAAGCATTGATAAAAATATTATTATTTTAAAATTTTCATTCTTTAATCACTTTTAAAATTGATAAAACTAATCAAGTGACCATTGATCTGTTGAAGTTCACTGACTTACAAAGAGTCCATTACAAATCAAGTCTTGTTAAATACAGATTCTGTAACCTGTGATCTTTGATCTTTTAAAAAGATGATGCTAGCACAAAACTAACTCTGCCTTACACCCTTTTGCTGTTTATAGAAAGAAATCACTGTTTATAGAAAGAAATAAATTTACTTCTCAGAGTGACAATTTTCTTAACAATGTGAAGACTCCATCTATAAGAATGAGGTGTGTTAATTCCTTGTCTGTTAAAAAATGAATGAGAATCCCAAATTTAACCAATGTGAAGATTCTATCTCTAAGAGTGAGGTGTGTTAATTCCCTTGTCTGTTAAAAAATGGGTAGGGGCCCCCCATATAACTACTTACTGAATTGTTTAAAGACAAGATAAAACTACTGAGTGTGATTAATATTCTTTTTATTTTAGAACTCTTCTTTTATCTTTAAGAATCTTGTTTCGATATGCTAACCGGCTACCTTTAATTCTGAACATACAGAGATGAAAAACTGTAAGTGGGGACAGCCTCTTTACTTCAATCAGCAAACGTACAACTGTGTCCAATATGAAGAACAGTCACTCAGAAGATTGCTACTGTTTTAGTTGACCAAATAAAATAGTGAATCCAATCAACCATGGTTTCATCTCCCAATGCACACAGAGTATAGAAAGTCTCCCTATGATGATGAGATTTGTGCAAGGAAGGGATACAAAATATTGATTTGGTCAAATCACTACGGATTTCCAGCCATTAACAATGGTGATGCACTTGCAAACCAACTTAAACTTTACACACGTCTTTGCACACTGCACAAAGAACTATATCTTCACTAGATAACTCCATTAATTTATCCACATTGATTAACTCCATTAACTGCACTAAGCAAAGGTGGAAGCCAAGCCTCAACTCTTTTTTCTCATTGCCCTCAAATCTAGCCTTGCCTCCAAACTAGCATTCTGCTAGGTCAATCTAGAAAACTGATATACAAGGAAAATTTGAATGAGGTAGAGATGAAAAATCTCATCCAATATATAAAACATAACATTGGTGATAAGTTAGTGAATACTTACTTTGGAGTGATGCAAAATCAACAACATTTACTCCCCCACTCCCCCATAATACCCTTGACAAAGCTTAATGCCACGTGATGTTGATAAGATAAAATACAGTGTAGCCTTTTATCTAAAATGGTGCCTAGTACCACCTACACACCATCATATACCTCATGCATAGGAGCCTCCATGCTAAGTAAAATTCCTAAAAGAAATCCCTCAAATCAAACCTACCAAACATAAGTCATCATGCCACCACCTTAACATTCTAAAGCTTAAAATGTCCATGAAAAACTTGAGAACACCTTCACACTTTGCCACATATATTCTACGGAATATAATAGCATTATACCATGTCTAATCAACACACTAATATGTCTATGTGTCACCAATATCTCAAATCATAAATTAATATGCCTAATGATCTATTGCACACCAAACAAATATTACTTAGCAGACTTATTTAAATTCCCAATAGATATTTATGTGGTAATAAACAAGATTTAAGAGAGATTAAAGGCTAGTAATAGTTCTATGTTATTCCAAGAGCTAGCGTTATGGCTATAGATGGTCATAGTTAGATTTTGATCTATACCTTTATTGTCCAATTGATCTTCCATCATATTCATATACATTTTACAATGTATTAACTTGATAGATTCTAAAGTTTGATTTAAAAATTGAATCTCCTATACTAAAGATTTATTTTCTAACTCAAGCTTTGATTCTTGTTAATAGCATTGATCACTATCAATGATTCACCTTCCACTATCAAATTGCTTTGATTTCGTGAATCTATAGCTCCTAAACAAACAACTAAAGCTTTACATTCCACTTCATTATTAGTGTATATTCCAAGGAAAAGAAAACCTCCTAAATCAAGCCATTTCTCAAGCTTCTAAGAGAAAAACCACATTCTATTGTACTAGGGTTGCACTTTGTAACCCCATTAAAGTTTAATTTCGTAAAATATTCCATAGGAGGAGACTAACATTCTTTTCTATTGTTAGCTAACTTTAACAAATCATGAAAATATTTTAGTTCTAGGTCAAGTTATGTGTTACGATAAAGTATTGTTTATTAAATAATAGTATAAAGTATTAAAAACACATTATTAACAAATATTTTATGCTCTATTTTGCATTAAAGTTGACAAAAAACATTATTAAATCCTAAGTCTAACATCACTTATCTCTAGATTAATCTTGATAATTAAATATTCTATTTGATGCCTTGGTTTAGGTTTGTAGGCGTATAATTGATCCAAATAATTTGTGCACCTACAATACAAACCTTGAATTTTTAAATTCAAAATTTTAAACTATCCCCCTTCCCTCAAATTCTATCAATCATTATGTGTCAACTAAAGATTGAATTTTCCATGTTGCACACTAGGGTGAAGTACTTAAATACTAATCCAAGTATGAACATGAATCATGTAGGAATATATTGAGCACATTTAGAATTCAATCACAAATGATATGGAATAATTACAACAACATTGTATCATCATCTTAAGAGCATACTATATGCTTGTTTGATGTTCTCAACTTTGGTTCATCATTGATGAATCACTCCATCTAGGGGTATAATTAAGGAGAACATGATCCACACAATTCAAATTATTCTTTAATTTTTTTGTAAACATTGTTTGTTCCTTATCAAACTTAAAGTGCATATATAGAGGTGAACAAGTTTCACAGAAATGAAATTTTTAGATTAGATCCATGAGTAACAAGTTTATATCTATACATAAAATTTAGGTTCACATATGCAAAAGTGAATGGTGATTCAATGATAGTCATTTGAATGGTTTTAAAATTATGACATTAGGACGTTCATAGATTTCTAACGCTTTTATAAGGACATCATTCAAGTTAGAGCTAAGTATCCATGCATTTAATTAATTATAAATTTTATTTCGATTATGATTTCTAACTCATTTATCTAAGTTAGTCATTTGGTAATGTTTCATTCATTTAATTAACCTAGATATTTATGAAAGGTTGTTTGTTTTAATACACTCATGTTTTATATTGAATAGGTGAAGGCTTCTATAGGCTTTTGCTTTTACAAGTATTTTTAGTTCTTGTGAAATTTGACCTATGTGATTTTCAATCATTATTAAGATGATGTAATCAATAACCAATACAATAATAGTGTTTTTCTAATTTATGTTGATTACAATTTCAAGACAAAAAAACTCACTTAACACAAATATTTTTAAATATTTATTAATAAAAGTGATAAATATATTATTATTTTAAACTTTTCATTCTTTCGTCACATTTAACATTGATAAAACTAATCAAGTGACTTTTAATCTATTGATGAAGTTCTATGACTTACAAAGAATCCATTAGAAACCCTACGACTGACCTTTAAAAAAGACATGCTAGTACAAACCTAGCAACTCTGCCATCTTTATAAAGAACTTGATTTATTTCTCAAAGTGAATTTTTTTAAAGCAATGTGAAGATTCCTTCAAGAAAAAGGTGTACTAATTCTCTTGTCTGTTCATAAATGGATGGGGAACCCAACTTACAACAATGTGAGGACTCTATTTCTAAGAGTGAGGTGTGTTGACTCCCTTGTCTGTTAAAAAATGCTTGGGGAGCCCCCACCATAAGTACTTGCTGAATTGTTTGAAGACATGAGCATATAACTATTGACTGTGCCCACTATTCTGTTTTTTGAAACTCTCTCTGCCTTAAAGAATCTTGTTTCGATATACCAACCGACAACCATTCTAAATATATAGAGATAAAAAACTGCTTGTGGCGACAGCCTCTTTACTTCAATCAGTATACGTACAACTGTGTCCAATATGGAGGACAATCTTCAAGAACAGACACTCAGAAGATTGCTGGACTGTTTTAGTTGACCAAATAAAATTGTGAATGCTATCAACAATGGTTTCATCTCCCAATGCACAGAGCCTATACTTCGGTAAAAATAAGCTGGACCCTCTTGGAGACAGTGATGAACCAGTGAGGTCATCTTATACCTGTGAATACATTAAATGCAAGGACAATTAAATGGGTCTTTCAGATTTGGGGAATGAAGCACAAAAGTTTCCACAAAATTTAATCTTTACTTGGCTACTTACTTAATGCAAATTATCCAACAATGGATGACTGCAATCCTTGTCATGGTTGCCATGGTCTAGTTACTCACAGTTGGTTTCAGTCAAATTCACCGTCAACAATTTACTGTCAACAAATTCATCTCTAATAATTCAACGCCACGACAAATTTATCTCGTAGAAAATTCACCACCAGTAATATGATATGAATTGCTGGTGGTGAATTTTCTACGAGATAAATTTGTCGTGGCGTTGAATTGTTGATGATGAATTGTTAGAGGTGAATTTGTTGACGATGAATTGTTGACAGTAAATTTTCCTAGAACCCTCACTGTTACAGTTGTAAGGTTTCATTTTTTTTTTAAATCTAAATCTTTTGTATGTCAATGGGCATTAAATTCTCCACAGATTTTGTGTGGATACTTATCCTTCTACTGTATTTCATCTTTTCTTTATAGATTGGAAGGTCAGAACAAAGCTTCAAAGTGTGTGTGGTTGCAAAGCTAAGTTACAGTTGTTTTCGATCATTATATCTCCATTCCTTCCATTCTAGCTAAGATTTGTTCATCTCCACCTGTCATAGATAACTGTGGTTTGTGGATCCTCCCCCAAGAAATGTGTTGTCATAAGAATTGGGGATAGGCCCACATGACAGGCCTGCTGTGGAGGGTACCATGATGCTCTCCATTCCAATTATACAGTGGATGGAATTTACGGCCCATTCATTATATGAGTCCATTATCAACTTATATGCACACGAGTACTTTCATGCTAGTGAAAAGAAAATTATTGCCTTGATGTTGTGGGGATGTACTTCCTCGGATACTCTTCTACATATGCCTACTTTCCAAATTATAAGCATTTCCCTAGCTCCTTTTCTTTTGATTCAAAGGGTGATCAACTTATTTTCTTTTTCTTTAGAGGTCTTTGTTATATCCCCTAGCTCCTTTGCATGTCAAACTGTTTATCTTGTCTTTTGATTCAAAGGGTAATCAACTTATTAATGAAAAGGTGCAAAAATAATCAAAACTTGGACTTATCCTTGGGTGTTAGAGCTCTTGAACTAAGAAAACTAGAGTGGAACATGTCATGTGGTAGTTATAATTATTTTTGATGAATAAGTGTAACAAAATATAAAAGAAATATTTTGTAATGTATAATTTAATTTTATAAGAGAGTATTGTGGATTTTTGTTTGGGTTTAGTTTTTTGGTCTTGTTTTCTTTTATTAGGATATTTTTGATCACATTGTAATCCTTTTGGGTCTTATTAATTGTGTTGAGATAGATTTTTTTTTTTGTTTATCCACAAAAAATGTATTTAAAAGATTTTATTGACATTTAAATCAATCAAATGTGACATACCCAAAGGGTGAATACCTTAATTTTCTCAACACTTGTTATAAGGGTCAATTCTACCCAAATGGTGATACACCTTAATTCATTGAACACTTATTACACATGTCAATTCTCTAAACTCAAAATTAAGTATTGTCCCCTTGTTATATCTAGAGCCATACCTAGTAGAATACATTAGGGGATACTCCCCCTACCAAGAAAGATGAGAAACGGTTCAATGTACGAAGTCGCAAAAAAGAATAAAAATACTAGGAAAAAAATGCCAATCTTCCAATATCGAGATACTTTCAAAACCTCTAACTATTGTTGTCTCAAAACCCTAGGAAAAGGGAAATAATTTCTTTCTACTTCTCAAGGAGTCTTCTAGGGAGACTAGCAAGCCTAAGTTCATTTGTAGTCTTCTTTCATCTAGTATTTTATCCTCATAGATTGAGAGGATAGTTTGTTATATTCTTCCTTCTCTTGGGACTATTTCTCAACAATCACACAATCTAGTTAGAAGCATCAACAATGGAGAAATATGCCAAATAAATAAAGAAAATTCACACTAGCTATTCAACTAAGAATTTTCAACCCATCCTTGGAGGGTGATATTTTGTATGTAACTCTAAATGAGCTTGATATAAATGACATGCCTTTGAAATGAATTTTCTCTCATGAAATACTTGAGGTTTGACAAACCTCACAAGAAAATATAAAGTGTAGGATGTTCAAGAAA
The DNA here is from genome assembly GCA_007258455.2 of Sequoia sempervirens. Taxonomy (NCBI): domain Eukaryota; kingdom Viridiplantae; phylum Streptophyta; class Pinopsida; order Cupressales; family Cupressaceae; genus Sequoia; species Sequoia sempervirens. The sequence goes on from VDFB02036566.1 coordinate 219,959, forward strand.
GTTTAACCTAGAAATTATTTGCTTGCAAGAAGTTAAAAGTTTAGACCTTTTTTCTTTTTACTATTTTGTGTGTCATATGGCTAGCCAATCATTTTTTGTGTAGCAACCACAAGGTAGGTTATGGTGGATTTATCACCTTTCTCTCTCCTAAGAAGAAACCACATTTTGTGGATCATGGATGTGACCCCACTAACTGAGCATTATGGGCTCTCTTGAATGTTGACAACCATTCTTTTGGGATAATTATTTTCTATTCTTCAAATGATGCAATTGAATAATCAATTTTTTGGTAGTGGATTGCTAACTAATTACCTCTAGCTACATGGATTACGTTTGATATTTCAACATGGTTGAGAATATATCAAAAAAGTATGGTAATCTAGCTATGTGTTGGGTAACTAATGAAAGAGAGGCTTGGTTTTTCATGCATAATAAATTGGGTCTTTTCTGACCCAACATTAGTCATTATCATAACTAGGTTGTGCAACATACATGAAGTAATCTTTGTTTGAACTCTAAATAGGTTCTTAAAAGTGTTGGTTGAATATTTTGCAAACTTGTGAGGTTTAGCAAAATGGTGGTTTCAGCCACAGTGTGTGAGTGTAATACTCTCCTAATTTAGGGAAGGTTCCCCCTTTTTACTAACTAAAACTAAAAAGGATGGAATAACAACCTTTCCTCTTATTTCAGGAAAGATTATGTTCTTTTCTCTTCACAAAAAAGTAACAATAACTTTTGGAAAAACTCTTATAACAGCCAGCAATAAAATTGAGAGAAAGGAAATGAAATTTCCTAAAAGCACAAAATCTTGAGAATCTGAGATCCTATCTACCCTTTCTGAAAGATAATTTGAGAACAAGTTGCAATATATAACAGCACAAAGTCTATAAGTATAATGCATTCAAGAATCGCCTAATATGAGAATTATTATAAGCACAAAGACTTATGATTCTTCCCAACTCCTAATCAAAAATTAAGCTAATTTAACCTTTCAAACTTATAGCACAAATACTACAAGAAATTAGATCAAAGTTTTATTACAATAACTCCACAAGATCACAAGAATAATTCAGAAAATTGTATCACTATGACATAAGAACATAGTAATATCATGCAATAAGATTCAACACGAAGCTTGAAACCTTATATCCTTCCTTTGTATTGCTTGAAAATCCGGTTTACATACACAAAGCTTAAAGACTTCTTTGTTGTAAATTTCTGCAGAGTTCTCTCTCTATTGCTAAAAAGATAAAGATTACAAAGGATCCCCTCAAGTATTTATAAGAGAGAGGTCATGAGAAAAAGGTGGGAGGATCCCAACTAACTTGAGAAATTCTCTTAACCACCAACTACTTGCAATTGACTTATTCCAAATTACAATCCTAATTTATCTCAATGACTTGTAATTTGATTACATGTAATTACAATTTTTTCCTTTGCATGTAATTTGTCCAAAAGGAACAAAAATGAAAATTAAATAACACTTCAATTATTTCCATGGCTATCTTTGAAACATTGGAATTTATGAATGGAATTTTGTAGTTCATCAGGATTTGGCCCTTGTGTGTTCTTGGCAAAAACATCTGATGATTGACAATCGATGCTCTTCCAATGCAATACACATCTTATTAAGAAATGCATGATGATCTACAAATTTGTTGATGGATTGTATGGTGAAGGTTTCAACTTCTAGCTCCTGATGAAATTTTGTTGTTAATGCTGAAAGTATAGTATCTTCATGAAGTACTTCACCATTTTGATCCTCTAGCTTGCAAGATTCCTTTTCAAAGCTTGAAGTGATATCTTGTTTTGTTTCAACTACTATCTCTTGAGCAACCTGTATATCTGAAATGAGCTCTTTGAATACCAATGCTTTGTTTAACAGGAGCTCTTCAGTCTCAATATACATTTCTCTGTTTGGTATTACTGCATTAGCACATAAGATTTCCAAATGTTCTTCATTCAAAGTATACCAACTTTTCAAATCTCTTTCCATAGATTCCAAGCTTTGTTTGAAAGTGTCAAAAGCTTGATGTAGTTTCAATTTTACTATCTTTACATTAGTCATCACATCAAGGCCCTTTTTAATCACTTGAGTACTTTGATTTATCAATTGATCAACCCAAGAATCAATTTCCCTTGCTTTTTGTCCAACCTTTCCAATTTGTTTAATGGATTCTTTAGAAATAGAGGAAGACAATGAATCAACCATCTCTGAAGATTTGGTAATCTTTTGAATTACCAAAACAAGTTGTGCATTCTCCTCTTTTAGCTTTTCTTTCTTAGCCAAGAGTTCATTATAACTATGTGCCAAGACTGTTACTGAACTTTGGGCATCTTGCATCATGCTAGCATGTGTTTGTTTACCCAAATCCACCCTAGTGGATTTGTAGTTGGACACTTGCATCTCTTCTGGTGACTTTTCTGCAAGAGATTCAGCTATTTCTACATACTCCATCCTATTGCTGTTCACAACCACCCGTGAAACCATTTTGGCTTTCTTTGCAACCTTTGGCTTTGATTTCTTCAACTACTAGAAATCAAACACATCAGGAGAGATTCCCTATTTCTTTCTCTTTAAAGTGACTGAACTCAACCATGGAGGAAGATCCAATGTATTTGCATCTAAAACAACAACTGTGGTTTGTGCATAAATAGATTCATTTTGTACCATAGTTGTTACCCTAGGAGATGTCTCGGTTTGAATTGCAACAATAGTTTGTCTAGATGGCGTATTGTGATTAGCATTAGCCATAAAACAATCAAAACCTGCAACTTATGTATCTATCTCTGGAAGTGTCATCTGTGATGTCATTGGATACATCGGATTGGCATAAAAAAAATCTCCAAATTATCATGCATGTTCTCTAGAGATGTGGTCAATGTGGATGAAGTTGAAGTATGAAGAGCAACTTCCGTAGGAGCAATAGAAGAAACAAAAACCGTTGAGAAAGAATCAACATCACTATCAATTTGAGACATAGGTGGACAATATTGATACTAGTGCAACATCAATATGTGGAGACATCATACTTAGAACAATAGGAGATTCAAGAACATCTCCCTCTTGTTGATCAATGATTTGGATCTGTGTCTCTTTAACTTCCTTCCCTTTTAATGTTGTTTTCTCCAAAGGTTTTTCCATAGCATGGTTGAATTTTAATTTAATTCTGGTTCCTAGAGAAGAAGCACCTTCCTTGGATTTGTCTCTAACTTCTTATTTCAATCCAACAGGTCCAGTTGAATCATCATCATCACTAATTCTGATTTTTATGTTTTTGACACCTATACTCTTGAGCCAAGAATTAGTATTTTCCAAAACTGATTGGAATCTATTAAAGACAGAACTAGATTCCTTATGAGACCACTATATTGCTAGAATAGAAGCGTCAACAACTCTTTGTTCTTCATACTCTGGATCTAAAATTTGTCCATCATCAATCACTCCTTCTGGGATCAAGGTTAGATTAAGATCAATAATTTGTTCAATTGTGAGCCTACAATAATCCATTCTACGGATGTCCTTGTCTGTTCGAAGATCTACCCAAATATCTTCAAGGTGATGTACATGTGTGAAAGCTCTTTTTATTTTGTCTTTCATTCCTTTGTAGTCAAAATTTGTTCTTGCCTTGAATCATTTTAATTTAATCTCTTGGATTCCAGTTTCCATTGCCTTTGCTTTTGAAGTAGTTGTCAAAGAGTATCTCCCAATCTGCAATGGATTATGAGATGAGATACTTACTCCAACTTTATGTTGTACAACTTGTCGTGCATGTACTATCATCAACTGCCTTGCAAGCTCCATTAAAATTATTTTATCTGTCAGATATCTTGGAAGCATGTACGGTTGATCTTCAAAACAACCAACTCTCATGTAGGTGAAAGTGGGAAATTGGAGAAAGAGACAACCATATTCATTCACCTTCTTCCAAGCAACCTTAGATACTCTATTGTTTTGTAAGGTCTTGTCAAATAGACACGTGAAATGACCAAAGAATGCATCTTGGACTCTTTTGTAATGAATTGTACTTGGTCTCAAAGGCAGCTAATCATAATACTCCCAAACTGGAACTAGTGATCTATCTCCTTTGGTGGAAAGGCCTGGAAATTGTCTCAATGAAGCTGCTATGTAGACAAAATAGGAGTTCATGTAGAATGTGACCATAGTGGGAACTTGTGCAAGCTACTCACATAAACTATTGCTGATTATCTCACCCCAAAAGATTGGGTGTTGTGCCTTCCTTATCACCACTATGAACTTGTACATCCACTACTCAAAAACATTAGAAAATTTCAATCCCATTATCCTGCTCAAGAGTGTGATTATATCATTGATCTCTTCCTTGAATTCAGATTGGTATAGCTTGGGCCACTGAGACAAAAAATTTTGACGCTTTAGAAGTCATTTAGTATTGATATGTTGTATACAATATGCTTTCTTTTGTTTATAGTGATCAAGAGCACTCTTTATTGAGATGTCTGAATATATTGGCACATCTGGTTCAACTCTGAAAATCCTATTAATGGTTTCTGGATCAAGCCTAATGACCTTATTACCATCATCATCTCTGATAGTTCTGGATTCTCTGTCAAAGCGAGCTGAGCATGCAAGGAAAAACTCCGGTTCTAGGGCAACAACAGGAAAAGAAGAAACCAAATGGATGTGACTTCTCAACAATAATTGCATATCATGTGAAGTTGATTTCTCAGTTCTCTTAAGAAACTCAGACATATCAACATGTCCAATCTCCATGTCTTTGATTTCTTCGATGTTTGAGACCACATGAGATGGAGGAATCTCATTCTGATACTTGTCATACTTGTACTTCATCTTTTTGTTTGGTGGAGAAGTTGGTTCCTCTGTCATTGAACAAGAATCTGCAAGGTTGCGATGAAAATTGCATAAAGTTAAGACATGATCAAGATTAATAGGTGTAGACATGGCAGAGACTCTAACTCAAAGTGGTGTTCTTGTTGTATGAGGGTAGAAAATGAGCATTATAACTCATTTCGGATCTTGGAAGGTTGATTGCAAGTGAAAGGGACATGTACTCTTCATGGTAAATGAAAAAGTTAGATTACATCTTTGAAAACTACAAGTCAGAACTTTCAACTTACATTTGCATTCAAGCTCAAAAAGTCAGACTTTTAGGCACTTATAAAGTATTTCAGGATTTTGAAGGATGGCTGCAAGTAAAGTGTATAATAGGGATTTTTGGAAACTTACAAATGAAAAGAGAAAAGTAGGAGAAATAAGAAGCTATTGCAAGTCTTTTTATTTTCAAAACTTTTACTTGCTTTCTTGACTAAAACTTCCTACTTGCAACAAGTTTACAAAAACCCAATTTGCATTTTAGGGCAGCATATTTTCTTTTCTTTTCTCTTTTCAAGAAAATGACAATGAGAATATGGAGAAATGCGAATGTGTAATGAAATGGAATGAAGGGAAATGTAAATGAAACGGATGGAAAATGAAATGGAAGGAATAATGAATGAATGAAAGGTGTCAAATGGAATGAGAGATATATGGTATAAAATGGAAGGCATTATGAATGGCGTTGTAAATGAAAGAAAACACGTTTTTATCAAAGCACATTTTGAAATAGCGAATGAATAATGGAGGCGTATGGGAATATTCTTTGAATAAAAATGAGAAACACATTTTTCACATGAAGAAAAACATTTCAGCAAATGGTGTTTTTATTCTATGAATATTAAGGAAAATGGATAATGTTTTGAAAAAGAATGAGAGGCGTGAAGATTTGGTGGGATGAAAAATGAAAAACGTTTGAGTGGAGGGCGAATAAAATGTGTTTTAGCATGAATGGAAGGAAAGACATTTTCAGCAATGAAGAAAATGAAAAACACATTTTGAAGGCATATGGCGTTTGAGATAGGAATGACATTTTTTATAAAAAAGTTTTGATTATCAGGTAAATAAAAAACAATGGTGCCACAAAATCATAAAGCAAACACACTAAAACAAAAAGAAACCATGAAAGAAAAGAAAACATACCTGCAATAAAAGATTGCAAATTAAAAAGGGGAAGAAACCCCAGACGCCTTGCAAAAATGTAACTGAGAAGTTTGAATGATTTGTCATAGCTGAGAGCCTTCTTATTGTAGCAAAACATTCAAGAATCTACCATAAAAAGAGGGGAAGAAGCAAACTCAAACACAAACAACTTCCTCCATTAATGGCGTCGGGGTTTTTGAAGCTCATAACAAGCAATAAACTGATTTCAAATGACATAAACTTGAATAAGAGCTTTTGGAGGTCTTTACAAGTTCGCACCAAGTGAAATTGGGTTTGGAAGAGCAATTGCAAGTTCATTCACATCAAAAGACTTAAATTGGGCCTTTTCATGAATGTTGCAAGTGACTTTAATTAAAATTGGGCTTTTTATGAGCAATTGCAAGCTAATTTACATGAAATCAGACCTTTTTGGAGTCATTACAAGTGAATTTAAAAGAAATCAGACTTTTGAAGACTTAAAACAAGTGAATTAAAAAGACTCAAATAGGAAATTTTAGACTTCATTACAAGTAACTTTAAGTGAAATCGGGATTTTAAAGACAAATTACAAGTTCACTTTTTAAAAAGTAACTTGTAAAGTGCTCTAAAAGTTCCTATACATGTAAGTTACTTAAAAAGTTCCTACAAATGACTTAAAATGAAATATTTAAAAACAAAAAGACTTGCAATAGAGATAAAAAGCTCCTATTAATGACTTGGAGTAAGGAACTAAATCTCCAGTGAAGGCATAAAAACCCGAAATTGGTAAAAAATGTAAGGAAAATTCAACTCAAAAACTCATGAAAATGATCAAGAATGAAGAAAAATGGATATCCTAGGGGACCATTACTTAAATGAGTTGTGATTTAATTAATGCATTTACTATTATTAACACCAAGAAATGAATAGGTCTTGATTATTTAGGTCAGGACCCATTCGCCCTTGGGAAAATGGGCCCCCCTTAAGATCACAATTTCAAAATTTAAACATGTTTTTGGCAGCATCTTAAGGTCCTAAATTCAAGATTTAAGTGCCAGATTGTAATGTTTAATTTTTGAGAAATTATAAAATTGCCTAGAAAAATTATGTTTAGTTCTTTCCAAATATAAATATGGTGCAAAAAAATAATAAAAAAAGAGTTTTCTATTCCTTAGATAGTATTTCAAAGTGTAGATTTTAGGCTATTTATACCTAGGTTATTATAAAAAGGCTAAAGCTTACTCATTTTGCATGTGCATTCTTTATTAAGGCCTTTCTATTGGCTCTAGGCTGATTTATTTTATTGTTTTAAATATTTTATTGTTGTTTCTATGAGCATATACATACTCTCTGTTGGAAACAAGCAACATTGAGAGGGGGGTGAATCAGTGTTTTGCAAATATTAACTTTATTATTTTTTTCTTTAATCCACTTAAAACAATCAACCAAAAGTAATATGCATGAATAGAAAGCAAATAACCACAATACCATAACACAAGGATTTTTACGTGGAAACCTTGTTAGGGGAAAAACCACGGTGGATGACCAATCCTTAATAAATTCTTAGTATACCCAAAAGAAAGATTACAAAATGGGAATGCAATTGCATTCAGGCACACTACCTAGAGCTTACTGCCTTGCATAGATTTGGATTAAATCCAAGAAAATGAACTAAAATATTAGCATCTACAAATGCTTGATTACAATTCCAATTAGGCTCTTATGTCAATCATTTGTCCTTCTGATTGATACTAAACTTCTGCTCTACTCTGCTCTGATTCGCACCACAAAATCTTTATGCGCAAGTGAAACTGTGCATAAAATCACTCTAACACTCTTTAGGTATTCACAACATACACCAAAACACCTTCTTCACATATCAAAATGATATAACCAATCATCTATATATATCCACGACTAAGAATTAAATTGTTACAAGTCAACTTCAATAAAACTTAAAAAATGTTTACAACTGTCAGCTCAAATCATAAACAAAATTCAATGTGCATCCAAAACGGTCAGCTAAAACTTAACTTGGACCCAAAATATAATGATCAACCACCAAAATATTCAAATAAACATTGCTTGAATATCTGCAATACATTTTATCAACTGAGTTAGCCCCAAAATATTGATAAACAAAAAATTACCAACCAGATCTTCAAACTTACACAAGGCTAGGTATGAGGCACTGAGATTTTTGGATAACATAAGAAATATACGAATAAACCTTCCCTGAGATCCACAACTCAAAATAACAATTGGTAATTTGTATGTGAGTCAATGATCACGAAGCTGTCAGATACTCTATTCATCCTGACTATTCACACTCTACCTGCCAGTAGGAGCAAATGGTGTCATCTGGATCTAGTTACCTACTAGGGTTTCCATCAATGACAACACCAAAGCATAACTGCAATGTCTCTTTCCAACACTCTCAAATACCTATAATTATTTTTTCCTAGAGCTCAAATAGCTTAGCACTAGATTCATGCTTTTTAAAGCCCTTTAGACTTCAACATTTTTATTAACCTATGATACATCTAGGAGATTGGAACAAAATCCTTACTAAATATATCTGTATTTGATATGATTTTAGAAAAAGTAATTAGAGGTGTATAAACTTAATTATAGTTTTATAATATTCTTTCTAGACTAATATATGAGAGGATTTATGTGAAAAATTTAAATTGATCACAAAATTGGGCATGTGTAGGATCATGATGGGTCAAATAGTGGTAATAAGAAAAAAATGTGTTTTTACTTTGTCAAAATCATAAAACCCAATGTTGAATTTTTATATGAGTTGGACAAAAATTTATTTTGGTTTGGTAGTACCAAACCAAAATGGATATCTCTTAATAACAGATATCCATTTCCCAAATTTTTTTTTTTGTCAATTTTATGTTTTCAAAAGGAATATTCGTTTTGCAAGAAAAATGGATATACATTTTGAAAAGAAAAATAGATATTCATATTTGAAAATCAAAATGGATATCTATTTCCTAAAAATATTTTAATTAATTTTAAAAGAAAAATAGATATATGTTTAGAAAAGACCAAAAAAGCACACTTCAGTAAAATGGGCATAACTTTTGTGTTATTTATCAAAATTTTAATTTTTTACAAGCGTTAGAAAGGTGATTCAAATATATAAAAAATAGATAAGATAATTTTGATATATATTGTGTACCAAAAAATTAATTATCATCATTTTAAGTTCCTCCTTAATTTTTAAAAATTTAAATGCTCACAATTCTTTCATGCAAAGTCTTTTCTCTGTGACTTTTTTGCAATAATCATCCCAAAAGACTTGAAACATTAAAGAAGCAATAAATAATGAAAAATTTAGATTTTTTACTAAGGAGAGTAAAATAATTGCATAAATCATCATAGGTCTCCTTGTTGTCTTTGATCCTATGCTCACCTTTGCCCAAGTTGAACTAGGAGAACATCTCTCTCTCTCTCCCTCTCTCCCTCTCTCTCTCTATTTATTTAGCTATCTCTCCATCTATACCCCTATCCTTCATTCTCCCTCTCTAATTATCTTTCCCCTTTTACCTTACTCTACTACTATGTATATATCTCCTGTCTCTCTCCCATTCTCTTTCCCTCTATCTTCAACAAGTTATATATATCTCTACGTATCTCTCTCTTTCTATCTCTATCTCTCCCTGTCTCCCTCTATCCATATCACTCCATATATCTATTGTTTGGATTAAAATATCTCAACCTTAGTGAGTCCCATGATTAATTAATTAATTAATTACCCTTAAGTTGTTGATTTTATTATTAAGTGCAAAAATAATTGTTTCCAAATTGCTAAGTCACTTTGTGGGACTAATGAAGAGGGATTTCCAACCCTCATTCAAAAATTTACTACATCATATATCCAAATCATTAATAGCTTGAAATGATACCAAAAATATACAAGAAGTGTCTTAGTTTCTCATACAAAATCTCATGAAATTACATAATAACCAGGAAAATTTGAATTAACATTGTTTCACAACCATGAGGATTGATCAAATGCATTTCAAAATTGATATAGAACTGATTTATGATAGTAGAAATCAATCACAAGAATGGTCTCCTTCAACCAATATTCTTTCACAAGATTTTTCTCCTACAACCTATAACCTTCAATGGGAAAAATCACTTGCAATAGACTTTTGATTCTCAAATATTTTATTGTTGCAACAACATCTTCAAACCTTTTTCTACTACAACATCTTCAAACCTGTGACAACCTATCATGTTTTAAAGTTGGCTCAAGAGAAGGGTGTGAGGAGAGTTTGGTTGGAGGGGGACTCTATGAAAATTATTAATTGCCTAAGAAGGGTTACTCCTCCTCATACTCGATTAAATAGATTATAGAAGACTCTATTGCTATATTAAATTCTTTTCATATATTTCCCATGTTTATCGGGAAGCTAATTGTGTTGTTGACTTCCTTACTAATTTGGGAGTCTCCTCATCTAGATATTGGGACTCTAATGACCATATGCCCATTGAACTCCAATCAATGGTTAATAATGATCAAATATCACATGTTGCTTATTATGGAGTTTGCAAATAGGTTTCAGAGGCATCAACATATGTCTTCATTATTGCCTTTCTTCCTTGATAAGAATTATGGTGTGCTTCATGTATCTTGATAATCATGGCTTAGTGTGGTGAGATTTACTAAGGGATGTGGTATTAATGAAGCTGCGTACCTAGAGTGTTAGCTTAACATGCTTTCTGGGTGTTATCTTCCTCCTTTTGTTCTTGATTTTTCACTTTGGATGGTTGCCTTTCCATTTGAGGATCAGTTCTGAGAGAGTGGCTACTTAGATGATAATGGGGGGAGATAGATGTAGAAAAAATCCTATGACATGTGAAGATACAAAAGCTAGTGGTCTAGTCTAGGAGATTCTCGAAAAAAGTGGGGTCACACGATTGATGTTGAGGCTCCATGGCTATGACTCCTAAATTTGTTAAGAATTTGTGAACAACTGAAACAATAGATTTCTACAAATCTTTGGGGTTGAGATTAATGTTATGGATGAACTCATAGCAGAGGTCACCAACCTTCATTCATAGGGTTAGAAATTCTACAAGGAGAGGAAGGTAGTTAAATCAGCAAGGGTTGTTTTCCTACATGATAAGGAAAGAGCAAAGATAAAGAGGCTGTGTTGTGGTGGCTATGACCAAACTTCAATTAATCCTATATGGGGGAATGTGGTGGTGGCTCTTATGTGTTACTTAAATCTAGATGGGAGATTCTTCACCATCTATGGCTACCATTTTATGCTACTCAACCACTTTCGTCATGGTAAGTTGGTGTTGTTTTTGCTTTACCTACTTTTATCTTTGGAAAATGGTATCTTGGAATTTTGCAAGAACTCCAATAACCATTTCTTGCACAAGTAGCTCATGATATTAATTACTAAACATATTAAGGTGAGCTATGTAATTGAAACCCCTACAGTGAATAGAGCTCATAAATCAAAGGATTTTCCTTCAGATTATGATACAAGAGAAGATTTAGAGGAGTTTATGGAAGAGGAAGGTGAGTCAAGTTCATTCAAGGAACTATATACTACACTAAAGGGAAATATGGAGGATTCCCCTTCTTGGTCTAATGGCTTGCATACTGATCTAGAAGGGTGGTGCAGGAGCACCTGGCAAATTTTAGCTTTGTTGAAGTTTTGTTGGAAATCCAAATTTTTGGTGTGTTAAGTTCAGGTCACACTGACCATCTTGCTTGTTTCTTGTTGTTTTGAATAAAAATTGATCTTTCCATGATCAATGGATTGGGAGGTGGCAATTTGGAGTGGGTTTTGAAGCCCAACTTGTCATCTTTTCCAATCTAGCCAAGGTGTTTGAAAACACATGAGGTTTTATAACTTGAATCTTTAGGTAATTTTTGTGCTCAACCAATGTGCCTAAGTTGTTGTGGAAGCATATTTAAGGGATGCCACTACCTTTTGGCTTGTTGGAAGTTATTTGGTACGGACTGTTTTCTCATAAATTAAAGAAGAACAACGTTTTAGCAAATATCTTCTGGTTTTTTTTTTTTTGCAATGCTTAAATGCATTAAACAGTGTTAGCTTGGGTCTGTATAATGTATTTTAGCATGTATCCAAGAAATTTGGAAGGTTAAGAAGTTTCTTAGTAGAATTTGTAAGTTTTATTGTAAATAGTTTTATTTCTGCTCAAGTTCTGTTTTGAATAAGACTGTAATTTTGGAAATGTGGTGCTAGTGTACTTTTCCTCTGTACAATCTGTACGGCCCTAAGTGGAAATAGTGCCTAGTTACCACACTTGTAAATATGGTTGTAGATAGGATTTTTGTGAGTTCTTTGGTGGCTAGAAAATGGATGCCCTAGGCGAGCCAGAGCAAGCCCAGTTGGGGCAGTCTTGAAGTAAAATTTCCATAATTTGCAGGGGAACAAAGATCTGAGTGAAATTATTTTTGTAGAATTTAAAGGAAGGTCTTAGGAATGCTTGGAGGTTAGGAAAGAGTTCTGGAAGTTCATATGGTGAGAGCATTCTTTGATAGTTTTCAAACAACTCTGTGAAACCTTGAAACCCTAGGGTCCTTATGCATTTTTGTACCTGGACAGTATATAGCCTGAATAGGCTTGAGACCACAAGATTATTGGAGGTGAGGGTAGGGAAGATACCATTCCTAAAGCAAGAACCTAGAACCTTGGTGGGTTTATAAGGAAGAAGCATCATACCCCTGTTTCAATGACCTAATTAGGGCTCTAGGCTACTAGCCTTTCAAGCCAAGGAAGGAACCTTGAGGAAGCGATGGAGAGTTGGAGTATTGTGGTTGTAGAAGGACTTTAGGTGGTTCATTTTGAAGTTCTTGAAACACTTTTAAACCCCTACAAGAACATTGAAGAAGTTTGAGGTTGCTAGGCCTTTAGGGTAGATTAAGGGCCAAAGAAGAGAACATGATGAAGCATCAAGATTTGTTTGGAAAAAGGACAGCAAGTGGATAGAGGAGGGATTGGTCAGTCAACCAGGGGTTCCTAAGCAGAAGCAGGGGCCTATAGGTTAGCTTGGTGGAGCAAGGCACCAAGGGGGTCGATTGAGGAAAGGCCAAGAGCAGGAATTAGCGAGTGATTCCTCCAATCCCAATCCCTATCAGATTGGTATCAGAGCTGAGTTAAAGATTTGGGAAAGAAGCTTATATGTCAGAAGTTGAGTCAAGTGAAACACCCAACATGGTGACAAATGCACAATTAGCCAAGAGGGTTGAAGAATAGGAAGAGGACAACAAGTCCCTAAAAGAAAGAATAGAGCAACTGGAGAAGGCATTGAACAATGCAAGATTGGAAGGAACAGTGGAAAAGGAAGAAGAGGTTGCAGAGGAGGACAAGGTCCCTTAACCTAACCCTATTTTGGGGGAGGAGCCTTTCTTGAAGGCATTGAAAGCCCTGAGTGGAAAAGGACTTGAGGGCATACCATTGTTCAGTGGAAAGATGGATCCTGATTTGGTCATGGATTAGATAGATGGCATGGAGAACCACTTTGAATGTGATGGAGTCACTGAAGCTTAGAAAGTGAAGGTTGCAAAATCAAGGTTGTGAGGATCAGCTTTGACATGGTGGAAATTTGTTCAGACTGAAAGGGAGAAAGAAGGCAAGCAGCCCATATCAACTTGGAAAGGAATGGTTGCTAAGGTAAAGGAATCCTATATGCCAGATGATTATGAGATCCAACTTCACAAGAAGAGGAAAAGTCTAAGGCAGAAAGACCAAGATGTCAACACCTATACTGAAGAGTTTCAGAAGCTTTGCTCGAGATCAAGTGTGACAGAAGATGAGAGCCTAAAAGTGGCTAGGTACCTTAATGGCTTGAAGTGGAACATTCAGGAAGAGATGGCTTTACTAAGTCCTAAAACAATCCACCAATGTTATCAGCTGGCTATGAAGATTGAGGAAAGGAACAAAAGAAAGCATGATCAGTCCTCTAAGGGCAGAGGAAGAGGCAGAGATCAAAGAGGACAGTGTGGAGGTTACCAAGGTAGAGGTAATGATCAAAGAAACCAAGGAGAATCTAAGCTCACTGAGCATGGAGGTGAAACATCATCAAGAGGAGGATTTAATAGAGGAAGAGGACCTCAAGGAGGTTCAAACAGAGGAAGAGGAGCAGGAAGAAGTAACTCCTACTTTGCTACCATGAAATGTTATCACTGCAATCAGCTAGGTCACCCTGCTTACAGATGCCCGGAGAAAGCTTCTTCTTCAAGCAATGAAAAGAGAGTGGCCTATGCACAAGAGGACACCATGAGTGTCAAATCACCTTAGATCAGTCATATAGAATCTAAAGTAGGAGAAAATATGATGTTTAACAGGGTTTTGATTGGACAACCGATCAAAGAAGAACCCAAGCAAAGGAGAGCTTTGTTTAGAGCAAGGTGCAAAATACTTGGTAAAGTATGCAAGGTCATTGTGGATTCTGGTTCTACAGATAATATAATCTCAGAGGTGATAGTAACTAAGATGAAATTGCAGAAGGTACCTCATACAAATCCCTACAAGGTCACATGGCTGAATAAAGGGCAAAGTGTTTTGGTGAATGAGCAGGTAACAGTGGAATTTTCAATTGGAGGATATAAAGACAAGTTGGTTTGTGATGTACTACCCATGGATGCATGCCATCTTCTTCTTGGTAGGCCATGGCAATATGACAGAGGTGCTATATATCATGGAAAGGAGAACACCATTGAATTCAAGAAGGATGGAAGAACCTTCAAGCTACAGTCATTGACTAAGGATGATGAGGGGCAGTCCAAGGTACCAAACATCATGTTGAGCAGTGGTAAGGAGTTTATCAGCAATCTACATCAAGGAGGTGAAGGTTATGTGGTTTCAATGCGGTCCAAAGAGGAAGAAAAGGCTAAAAGGACAGTCTTACCAGAAGCAGTCCAAAGGTTACTTGATAAATACAAGAGCATAGTGAGTGATGGAACACCTGCAACTCTACCACCAAAGAGAGCAATAAGTCATCAAATTGACTTCATACCTGGAGCCTCGTTTCCTAACAAAGCAGCATACAAGCTTACACCTGAGCAGAACCAAGAGGTGGCAAGGCAAGTGGAAGAATTGCTGAATCAAGGTCTAATTCAAAAGAGCATCAGCCCATGTGCAGTCCTGGTAGTTTTGGCAACTAAGAAAGGTGGTAAGTGGAGATTATGCACCGATTCTAGAGTAATTAAAAGAATCACAATTAGGTATTGGTTTCCTATTCCTAGAATTGAAGACTTGATGGATTGTCTTGGAGGTGCAAAATTCTTCACCAAGTTGGATCTTAAGAGCAGGTATCATCAAATCAGAATCAAGGAGGGTGATGAATGGAAGACAACTTTTAAGAAAAATGATGGCTTATATGAGTGGAAAGTGATGCCATTTGGCCTCTCAAATGCCCCTAGCATGTTCATGAGACTAATGAATGAGGTGCTTAAGGACTTCACAGGGATCTTTGTAGTAGTTTATCTTGATGACATACTAATTTTCAGTAAGACAGCAGGAGAACATTTGAAACATGTGGAGATGGTTCTTAAAAGGCTACAAGAAGAACAATTAGCAATCAACCTTGAGAACTGTGAGTTCTTCAAACAAGAACTTGTGTATCTAGGCTTTGTGGTATCCCAAGGAACGTTGAAGATGGATCCAAGCAAGGTGGAAGCCATCCTAAACTGGCCTACACCAACCACAACAATAGAGGTAAGGAGTTTTCATGGTTTAGCTTAGTTTTATAGGAAATTCATCAGGAATTTTAGTGGCATCTATGCACCAGTCCTAGATACTATTAAAGGTGGTCTAAAACAAAGTTTAAGTGGACTCAAGAGGCTGATAAAGGATTTGAAAAGCTGAAACAAAAAGTGGCAACTCAACCAATTTTGTTATTACCTAGTTTTGATAAGTTGTTCACAGTTGAGTGTGATGCAAGTGGAGTAGCAGTAGGAGGAGTCCTTAGTCAAGAAGGTAGGCATGTAGCCTTCTTTAGTGAAAAGCTCAATGAAGCCAAACAAAAATACTCCACCTATGATCTTGAGTTATATGCTTTAGTGCAGTCCCTTAGGAAGTGGAGGCATTATTTGTTGCCCAAAGAGTTTGTGGTCTTCACAGATAAGTAGGCACTCAGTTACATCAACACCCAAGAGAAGCTGAGTAATAGACACTTGAAATGGATGGAATACACTCAAGCTTCCACTTTTACCATTAAGCACAAGAAGGGACAAATGAATAAGGTGGCAGATGCATTAAGCAGGAGAATGTTGACAGTGTAGGAAATACAGCTGAAGAGCATTGGATTAGAGAGTTTTACATACCTATATGGTGATGATGAAGACTTTTTAGAAGCCTACAAGGTATGCTCTGATTTTGAGAATCATTTTCATAGTCAGTATGCTGAGTATACATTGCAAAATTGATTGTTATTCAAGGGTAACTAGTTATGTGTTCCAAGAGGATCAATGAGGGAAAATCTGATCCAAGAGAAACATAATGGCAGTCTTAGTGGGCATTTTGGAATAAATAAAACTTTAGAGCTGGTACAAAGGTTTTATTAATAGCCTAAGTTGGCAAGAGATGTCAGAAAATATGTAGAACAGTGTGTTGTTTGCATGAAAGCCAAAGGGGGAGCCAACAATGCAGGTTTGTATCAACCTTTTCCCATTCCCAATAGACCATGGGAGTGTGTTAGTATGGATTTTGTGGTAGGAATTCCCAAGACTAAGGCAGGGTTTGACAGTATTTATGTAGTTGTGGATAGATTTAGCAAGATGAGTCACTTTATCCCTTGCAAGACTACACATGATGCTAGCTACATTGCCCATCTTTTCTTCAGGGAAGTTGTAAGAATCCATGGATTGCCATTGAGCATTATATCAGATAGGGATGTGAAATTCATGAGCCATTTTTGGAAAACTTTATGGAGCAGATTGAGAACAAATCTGTCATTTGGATCAGCTTACCATCCTCAGACCGATGGTCAAACAGAGGTGGTTAATAGAGTGCTAGGTAATCTTTTAAGGTGTTTGACAAAAGAATATGGACAGACATGGGATATGGTGATTTCTCAAGCTGAATATGCCTATAATGATAGTGTTAATAGAACTACAGGGAAAAGTCCATTTGAAGTGGTGTATGGGATGCACCCAAGAGGCATTTGTGAACTCAGAGACCTTGGATCAATGGAGAATAGGAGTGGACATGCAGAAGAATTCAGTCAGATCATGAAGGAGATTTAGGAGTAGGTTAAGAAGACAATCACAGCAACAACACAAAAATTGAAAGATAAAGTTGATGTGTCAAGAAGAGATGTACAATTTGCAGTAGGCGACTATGTTATGGTCCATCTTAACAAATCAAGGTTTCAGAAGGGAATATCAACCAAAATGCAGATGAAAAGAGTGGGACCATGCAAGGTGTTAGCCAAGTATGGGAAGGATGCATACAAGGTAGAATTACCATCTGATTTGGGCATATCTCCAGTATTTAATGTTGCTGATATGATCAGGTATAAGGGGACAGTCAATGATGAAGTTCAGAACAGCCAGGAGATCTTTAAGGATATCAATAATATACCCCTTCCTAATCAAGAGAAACCTCAGGCAGAGAAGATCTTGGAGTCCAGGGTGAAGAAGACCACAAGACACAAGGTGTACATGGAACACCTCATTAAGTGGAAGACCAAGCCTGAATCTGAGGCTACTTGGGTGGATGAAGCTGATTTTAAAATGTAGGGCATTGACCTATCCTTACTTTCTCCTTCCAATCTTTCATGTTTAAGCTGAGAGGGGGAGGATGGTGTAGGAGCACCTGGCAAAGTTTAGCTTTGTTGAAGTTTTGTTGGAAATCCAAATTTTTGGTGTGTTAAGTTCAGGTCACACTGACCATCTTGCTTGGTTGTTGTTGTTTTGAATAAAACTTGATCTTTCCATGATCAATGGATTGGAAGGTGGCAATTTGGAGTGATTTTTGAAGCCCAACTTGTCATCTTTTCCAATCTAGCCAAGGTGTTTGAAAACACATGAGGTTTTATAACTTGAATCTTTAGGTCATTTTTGTGTTCAACCAACGTGCCTAAGTTGTTGTGGAAGCATATTTAAGGTATTCCATGACCTTTTGGCTTGTTGGAAGTTATTTGGTATAGACTATTTTCTCATAAATTAAAGAAGAACAGCGTTTTAGCAAATATCTTCTGGTTTTTGTTTTTTTTGCAGTGCTTAAATGCATTAAACAGTGTTAGCTTGGGTCTGTATAATGTAGTTTAGCTTGTATCCAAGCAATTTGGAAGGTTAAGAAGTTTCTTAGTAGCATTTGTAAGTTTTATTGTAAATAGTTTTATTTCTGCTCAAGTTCTTTTTTGAATAAGACTGTAATTTTGGAAATGTGGTGCTAGTGTACTTTTCCTCTGTACAATCTGTACGGCCTTGAGTGGAAATAGTTCCTAGTTACCACACTTGTAAATATGGTTGTAGATAGGGTTTGTGTGAGTTCTTTGGTGGCTAGCAAATGGATGCCCTAGGCGAGCCAGAGCAGGCCCGGTTGGGGCAGTCTTGAAGTAAAATTTCCATAATTTGCAGGGGAACAAAGATCTGAGCGAAATTATTTTTGTAGAATTTAAAGGAAGGTCTTAAGAATGCTTGGAGGTCAGGAAAGAGTTCTGGCAGTTCATATGGTGAGAGAATTCTTTGATAGTTTTCAAACAACTATGTGAAACCTTGAAACCCTAGGGTCCTCATGCATTTTTGTACCTGGACAGTATACAGCCTGAATAGGCTTGAGACCACAAGATTATTGGAGGTGAGGGTAGGGAAGACACCATTCCTAAATCAAGAACCTAGAACCTTGGTGGGTTTATAAGGAAGAAGCATCATACCCCTGTTTCAATGACCTAATTAGGGCTCTAGGCTACTAGCCTTTCAAGCCAAGGAACCTTGAGGAAGCGATGGAGAGTTGGAGTATTGTGGTTGCAGAAGGACTTTAGGTGGTTCATTTTGAAGTTCTTGAAATAATTTTAAACCCCTGCAAGAACCTTGAAGAAGTTTGAGGTTGCTAGGCCTTTAGGGTAGATTAAGGGCCAAAGAAGAGAACATGATGAAGCATCAAGATTTGTTTGGAAAAAGGACAGCAAGTGGATAGAGGAGGGATTGGTCAGTCAACCAGGGGTTCCTAAGCAGAAGCAGGGACCTATAGGTTAGCTTGGTGGAGCAAGGCACCAAGGGGGTCTATTGAGGAAAGGCCAAGAGCAGGAATTAGCGAGTGATTCCTCCAATCCCAATCCCTATCAGAGCGGCTAAGGTTCTCATGGCTAGATCCAAGCGTAAAAGTTTTGTGAAGGATGGGAAGGGAAATTGGGGCAATAGGAAGATGGAACCTCCCCCATTATCAAGAGTGAAGAGGAAAATTTTAGTTTGGGAAGATGAGAGTGGAATGGTGGGTAATTCTTTTGTGGGGAAGAAAAATTCTAAATTAGCCCCAGACAAGGTGAGGGATGTTGTGTCTCCTAGTGAGCCTCAATTTGGTGAGAAACTTCAAGATGTCATTGAAGGGGAAAAGGAGAGCCATGAGTTCAATGTGGGCAAGGAAGTGGAGTGTGTGAAGATTGATGTGGTTGATTTGGACACACACCCTATTATTTCAGAGGCTGAGGGAAAAGGGAAGGATAAGATGGAGCCTCCTACTAGTAATTTTTTTGAGGATAATCCTGAGTGTTTTGTTTAGGGTATGGGTATGAATTGGGAGAATCTTGATCCTAATAATGTGGCTAGTATGGCTAAGGAAGTCTTTAAAATCTTCATGTGGCTCCTTCATAAAGTTAAGTATCTGCATGGTAAGCTTGATTCGTTAGCGAGATTCAATATTAGTACTTTGAAGAACAACAATAAGGAGGTGTCAGTGTATAATAATATCAAAACCATGAATGCCACCCTTAACCAAATTGTGGAGGATTTTTCCAAACTAAGAAAAGATCATGATCCTCATATTATTGCTCTTGAGCAAAAAATGATGAAAATCTATGAGGATCTCTCCACTTGTGTCAATGTTAGTCAAGATTCTCTCAAGTGGATAGTGTGAAGGGGTTGGTGCTATTGAACGATAAGGAAGAAATGGACTGGTAAGTCTCTTTTTTCTAAAAAATATGTTCATGAGGTGGATAATGAAACTTTGCTTGGGAACCAAGTCAGAGATATTGATGTGGGTCCTTGTGTTAGAACCAAAAGAAAAACTAAAAAAGGGGCAGAAATTCTAGCTCAAGAAGTGAAGGAGGTCATGGAGATGCATGATAAGGTGATCACTAAAGACCTGAATGTTGTGAGGATTCTGAAGGACCTATTGTAGCTATTTATTTTTGTTTTACTTCTTGTTTCTTGTTGGGTTATTGATTAGTTGATTGTGGTCTTGTCCACTTTTTGTCTTTGGGGTTGCTTCATATTATTATATCTCTCAAGTTTCCTTCTTGTTTTGTAAAAGGTTTCAAGGACCCTTCAAAACCTATTTTTTGATAATTAAAAACATCTTCAAACCTACAAACATGGAGTTTTGGAATCCTCTAAGAACTATGCCTTAGTCTCCTTTTCCACGAATTTGGAAAATGATCCTCTTACAAATATGAAACTCACAACCAAAACAAAAAATTACACAAGAAAATGCAAGATAGAAACAATATTTTCTATTATCTCTAAAATCAAATGAGATTACAACATTACAATGGGATTTCTGATTGCATAAACTAGAAATAGTCAGAGTCATAATCCTCTAGAAAATCTGACAGCATCCTGTTATGCAAAAATTCAACTAATCCAATCCAACTTCTCCAAATGAACAAGAATCAATATATAGAAGAGTGTGTAAGAGTAAAACCATTGTTGGTTTCTAAAAAAACCTACCAAAACCTCCAAGAAATCTGACACCCAACTAGAGGAGTATAAAAAATATAAAATATAAAACACTTAATTAGTTACATGGCCCTCACATGGGTTCCTATCTTTTGGCCAATCATCTTTGGTCAACAATGACAACTCCATTGATTCTTGATGGCTCCAATGGATCCAAATATGGAAATGCACCAACATGCAAAGCTAGTGGCCCCAACATGCAAATGCATATAAAGTATGCAAATGATCATGCAAGAACATGCATGCAAAGTGGTCCCCACCTAGAACTGGATGCCTCAAATGGAATATTCCAATTTAAATGCTTTTGAAACTTTTAATAAAGCATATTTCCTCCAAAAATTACATTTTCAAATCACCACAAGGGAAAATTACAATATTACAAATTAAAAATATTTATTTTTCACACACCTTAGCCCTTATTGAAAACAAAAAAATTAAATAGCAATATTTTTGTTGATGCAAGTTTGCATTACACCATCGATGATCCTGCATTAGACACCCATGGTAGGAAAAAAACTATGAATATGGATTCACAAAATGGAGTTGAGTGGTAGTACCGCCCTTTCAGATTGCAAGCAATCCTCAACAAAATCCATCACTAAAATTGGTACCTCTAATAATTTCATCTTTCTCCTCTTCTAGCATCTCATCAGAACATTCACCATCCTTCTCCAAAAATCTTGCATTTCATTCTTCTCTCCTCTCATGGACTTGTGTCCACCAAGTACCTTCCTTCTCCTAATTTCATGCATTATCCTCTTTGCTCTTGTGGGATTTGACACACCACTGACCAACCACCTCCACCAAATTTCACCTGCAACATTCTCTATAGCTTCTTCAAGCAAATATGCACTATGCACATCAATCTGCAACATCATTCAAATATTTTCCTACATACAAATAAATACTAACAAAATCTATTTGTACCATCTCTTTTTCTCCTTCTACACTCACTACCTCTTTCATCTCAACATGCAAATCATCTCTATTTTCATCTTCATAAAATTCAAAAATAAAAGTCATTACCTTTGTTTTCACATGTTCCTCTTGTATCACTGCAACATTTGTGTTCTCACCATTTGTTGCAATATTTTCATCTACACAAAATCCACTTTCATCTTCATCATAAAAATGAAAAATATTGTGCATTACCTCTTTCTCTATAACCTTTTCCTCACCATTTTTTGTTGTCATATCTTCTTCACCTTTTCCCTTAACTGCAATTTCATTTTTCAATGCTTTTAAGTCCTCCAAAGGACACTCATCTATGGCTGCAACATCATTTCTATCTTCAATTTTTGCACCTTTTTTTTGTCTCTCAACCTCTCCTGCACTTTTATCTTATTTCTCACTCTCTCTCTCTATGCCTTCCTCAAAGCATACTTATGCAAGATTTTCTCCTTCTTGTTCACTTGCACACACAACTATGACAAACATTTTTCCTTTCTTCTTTGGCATTTCTTTAAAAAAAATCCACACACTCTTATTCTTCAACCTCTTCAAACTTACTTTTGCAACTTGCACATATACCTACAACAAGAATCACATACACATCTATCGTCTACACAACAAAGATTTTTTGAAGACACACCTATCACTTCCTCTACTCACTCACTCTTGTTGTGCAATTTTCGCACACACGCCCCACTTGGAGTGGGGACCCTCTTTTGAATGTCTTTTGACCTTGGGTTTTATTGGACTTATCATTTTTAGGTCTTGACATGTTGGTTTTGCTGGCTTTGGCCTTGCCTTGAGGCTTGAATTGATTAAAATTGAGTTTTAAGTAAAATCCGGGTTTTTACCTAACTCTGGGATTTTCCAGCTCCGGCAGATTTTTCTGGGCCTGGGTTCTTTGCCCGTTTCTGGCTGGATTCTCCGAATCCGGGTTTCTGCTTGGATTCAGGATTTTTCGGTCCTGACGGATTTTCTTGGACTTTGCAAAATCCTGAACTTCGTCATTTCCCCGGTTCCTGCATTTCTGCGAAATCTGGATTTTCGCGTTTCCTCAGATTTTCCAAAATTCCATCCTGGGCTCGGGTTCCCGGATTTGTCAGAAGTGTCTTGTCGCTCATTAATGCTTAAGTACCCTTGCTCAGGCGAGTATATGGGTGGATTTGAATCCTTTTAAGCGTCATTTTGATTTCATCTATTCACTTCCTTTGCTCTGGCGTTTAAGAATTTTCATTTAAGCTTTGAAGATTGATCCTAAACCGCTTGTGTGTGGATTGCTGGGTGTTGGTGTCTGGATTTGCGTTGCCTGGGCGTGTTCATTTTTGTGGCTGTTTCTTTGAATTCGGGTTTTGTCTGAATTGGACCATGGTAGGTTGCCGATGGCCTTCTCATTTGTTCATGCAATGATTAAGTTCTTTAGGCTGATTTATGGTCATTTTCGGTCGGCTTTTGCTTGTTGGTGGTTTCATATTTATCGAGCTAGGGTTTAACCTTACCCTTTCACCGGGATTTATCATCTCTGTCATACACGTTTTTTCATTTATTGAGTCACCTCTGAGTAGGATTTGGCCTCTTAGGCATGAAGTTTGCCATATCTTGCGAAGATTGGGGTTTCGGTTCATTTTGCCCAAGTTAGCCAACTTCCAGTAGGGTTATTGTGATTTCATGATTTATATTTGGCCTAGCATGCTCGTACCTTGAAGAGATCCTTGTGTCCATTGGTTAACCGCCCAAATGATAGTTTTCCGTGAAACCTTAAGCTTATTCGGGCTTTAATGGCGGGGGTCTGGTTATCAAAATTAGGGCATCATGGCTTCGGCATAGGATGACTCACCATTTGAGAACTTCGAGGGTTGAAATCTTTTGCATTCTGCGCTTTGTTGATTAGCATCGATTTCTGGACCCTTAGAATCTAAGTAGAAACATTGCATGATCATTTAAATCGCCAATTTATGGGTTGTCCTTCGTCGGGTTTCTGAGGTCCTCGCAGAATTCCTCCGCTTTCGGATTTTCCCGGTTTTGGCTTATTCCACGGAGTGGGGTAATTTCCGAAACGTTTCGAACCATCCGCAAAAATCCATCCCATCCGGATTTTTCCAGTTTTCCTATCTAGCTTTATCCTTTTGATTGTTCGAAGATAGGATTAATAAAGTGAATGCTGAATGCTTATTTCTTGTTGCCAATGCATGAATCTCATGATAATCTAATGATCTTTTGGTTGAATTAATGATTTATGTGGCTAACAATGTTTTGGCAGCAGGAATCCATCTGGGTCAGATTTCTCCGAAATTCTGCCCAGACGGGATTTTCCCGGTTTGCATGATTTTCCCAGACTGCCTTATTTCTCCAGATCTTTAAGGATTAGTAGATTTTAATTGCTTTGTATGATTTTAGGCTAATCTTTGGGTGGAATATGCATAATAATTGAATACTAATGATGTCTTTTGTGAGTGCAGGCTGAATCAAGCAAGGCTGCTGCCGAAAAATCTAGGGGTGGCTCAGAGGGGTCATCCATTTCTGAGGCAGAAACATTAAGATTGGATATCAAGAGTCAGCTTCCTAAGAGCGGGATATCCTCTGTATGATCCGAGGTATCTGATACCAATGTTGGGGCCTGGAGGTATGAAGAATTCAAGCAGAGGACAGCTGAGAAGAATCTGTCTGTGTTGAGGAATGGCATGATGAAATCTGGGCTGGTACATGTGGTAGGGTTTCCTCCAGCAATCTAGTGTTATGAACTGATACTTGAATGCGCCTGGTAGTACAATTTTGATGCACAAAGGGTGGTCAGCATTGAGGGAAGGGTCTTGGCCAACTTCAGCCCTGTCTCCATTGCACAAGCTTTTGACATGCATGATCTACCTTCAGTATGTGCTCTGAACATAAACGTCGCTATAACATACTATGAGAATGAGCCAGTCAAGGCCCAACAGATAATCAATTCATGGTTAGAAAAACCAAAGTCCCACCATTCCAAATTGCATAAGCAGCTGCACAGGGTTAAGTTCAGGTCGGATGTTTATGATGCCATCACTTTTTTGAGCAGAGTGGCTGGTTTGAAGACAGCCGGGGTATTGGAGAGTTGGATGGTCCATGTGATCACCAAAATGGAGCAAGGAACTAACTACCACTGGGCCAGGCTCATTAGCTCTGAAATTGATAAGCAGCTGAGGAATGTCTTGGAGACCAAGAAATTCACCATGTCCTCATATGTGGTGTATGTACTAGCCAGATTCTACCCATACAGGGGTTTGAATCCATGAGGGACGTTGGGTCAGGACATAATCTATGAAGTTTACCCAGAGCTGCATTTAGGACACAAGGACTACAGAAGGGCTAATGATGCATTCACAATGCATATTACCTGGATGTTACAGAATGCTGAGCACATGAGACCGTCAGATGGAGCCAAAGGGTTGATAAAGAATTATGGAGCGTGGTTTATTCAATTTCCCACCTTCACCTACCTTAGAGTTGATGGATGTCCGGTTGCTCCATATAGGTTACCTCGGTATCCTACTGATCACATTGTTTTGTTGGAGATTGTTAGGCAAATTTGTGAGTTTGATGCCATTGTGAAGAAAGAAAAGCATAAAACAGGCTTTGGTGGAGATTTCCCTCTTGGGATTGGTGTGGCGGAAATGTGCCCTTCTATTCAATCAGCCCATACCGCAGGAGATGAATTGGCAGCATTTGGTTTCTCCTTCCATTCCAAAAGGATGAACTTTGACATCACGGGAGAGGCTCAGAAGAAGGCCACCAGGGAATACCGGCACAAAGATGACCTAGAGGACTATTGGGCCAACATCAAAGACGATCTTGAGGCCAGAAAGAAGAGGTATTCTAGGCTCCCTGTTGATGCAATCCGGCAGTACAATGTCAAGTTGATCCCAGACCAACTGGAGGATGACGGAAACCTAGTGCAGGATCATGCCTATGAAGCTATCAAGGACAGGTCAGTTGGGGATACCAACTGGAATGATGATGAGGTCACGGAGTTGGAGGACCTAATGGCCCCGGTCATGAAATTCACCTCTTCCTAGTTGAAACATAAAATTTGGGAACTAGAGAGTGAGAAGGTGACTTGCACCTTCAATTTGATGGGAGACCTCAATCCCATATCTACTTCAGAGGAATCCGGGGAAGATGACCCCAAAGGGAAAATGGTAAAGAGTTCTCCTTTTAAGATAAAGATCAGAGGCCCCAAGGAAGGTGAGCCCGAAATAAAAAGGAAGCCAAAAGGAAAGAGGAGGTGGAAGACTTTGACGATTAGTAAGTCTTCTGATGAGGAAGAGTCGGAAAAGGTAGAAGAAGATGTTCCTCCACCACCGAAGAAGGCAAGAACAACAAGGGCTACAAAGAAGAAGAGTCAAGATACATCAAAGGATGAGTCTCCTATTGTCGATGTGGAGAGTTCAGGAGGGGAGAAAGAAAAAGTTTACATGAGGAGATCCAGGACTCCCTCTTCAAAGGACACTGTGCCAAAGGCAGATCCTCCGCCAAAATCACCAGTCATGGAACCACCCAAGGTTGCTTCTCCTCCACCAAGCGTACATGAGCAAGAGGCTCCGGAAGAACATGAGACAAGTGGGGAGGCAGAGCCATTCAAGGAGGGAGCACTCTTTGGTGAGGCAGCTGAACTTGAAGTTGAAGAGTAGGAAAGGCACACTTCTCCTTTGGTGCAATATGAAGATTCCCCGAAAAGTGACAGAGGCCACGAATCGCCTGGGCCGGAAGAAGACATCCCTGTTAGAACCCCATCACCAGTGCAGCCAGAGGTGGAGCTGGAAGGAAAAGATCAGAGTGAGCAACTCCCTGAGAAGGAGGAGGATACAATAAGTGTAGAGGAAGAAGAGAAAATGACAGAACAACCAGAAGAAGTAAGAACAGAGGAAATCCGAGTAGAGCCTGCAGCCCCAGACTGGCTTGAAAAAGAGCTTGCAAGAAAGAAATAGGTGATAGTTGAAGACACTCCCTTGGATTGGGATGAAATGATGTCAAATATCGGCAAAGGGAAGAAAAAGAAGGCAGCTAGGGTGGTGTCCAAGATGGAGAGAGATGAAGCAAACAATAGGGTCCTCCACATTGCCACTCCTGCCATGGACAAGACAAGAGAAGAGGTCACTGGTCAAGACTACAATGTGCAGACTATCAATCTTGGACCGGCCTCCATGGAGCAAGACATAGAAGAATATGAGGGATCCAGTGTTGTGATCATCGGTAGATTGAGGAAGGAGACCCAAACCAAACATGAGCTGAGGAAAGAGAATGAAAGACTAAGGAAATGTTTGGAGGAGGTGATGAAACCCTTGCAATCTCTCCATCCTTCTTCTTCTACCACTCCCAGATTTCTACCCAAGGAAACTATCTCTGAGATCGAGAAAATGAAGACCTCTGCCCAAGCTACAATGGAGTGGCTAAAGGATGTACAAATAAAAGGAGATAATGCAATCAAGGACATCCTATCGGTTGGAGAGGATGCAGTCCGGGCCAAGGAGTTGTTGGAGCATGTATTGTCCCAGGACAAGGAGGACATGGACCTCTTGTTGCAGAAATCTAGGGTCATTATGGGGCATGGTAAAGGGCAACTGGTTGTGGATGGAATCCTTCCTTCCTCCAGATTGGATGAACCCTAGGAATGGTTCGAGGCTCTACAGATTAGGCAGAAGGCTATAAAGAAGATTCAGAAGCGAAGGAAATCAATTGATGGTGATCTTATTGCAGTATATGATGAATGCATTTCCTTCTTTGAGGTGATGACTGGAAGGAGGAAGATTGCTCCAAAGTATTTGAGTCTGGAACAGCTAAAAGAATGGTGGCATGAAGTTTATGCCCTAGATTCTAAAAGTGTAATAATAGGCCACCAGCTTGATGATGCGGCCACCTACTTGGCAGTTATGGATAGATATTTGTCTGGCAAGGAAGATTGGGATAAGATTGTTGAACGGTCCAAGGAGGAGATTGATGCTATTAAATGTCGGCTTAGGATATTGCCTCTGCCACCTGTCACCGAGCTGGATGGAACATTTTTGAGGGTCCAAGGGTCATCGGTTCAGAGAAAGGATAAGGGAAGTGGTAGTTAATGCCTATTTTGAGATTTGTGCTTCCCTATTATCATAGGGCATGCATTGGACCGGACTACATTGAGGACTGTGTCATGGCCGACCTTGATGGTGAATGGCATTTAATGTGTGCCTGAGTTTGATTTTTTCCTTGGCCAACTTGTTTTGGGGCAGTTATTCTTATTTTGTAAAAATGTTTGGCTAGGCCGACATGTCTTGAGATTTGCTATAAATGGGCATTCTTGCCTCATTGTAAGGAGTTAGCTAGAAATTAGCAGAGATAAGCAAGAGCAGAAAAGAGCTAGAGTATTTTGTAGTAGGAGTAGTATTCAATTTTTGGAAGCAAGTATTGTAATCAGAACAGTTGAATTGTTGCAACATTTTGGTGATCTAATACAATTGAAGACCTTGTGGTTTTCCTGGTGAAATCTCTTGTGTTATTTTATCTTGCATGGTTCTTATTGTTCTATCTTTCAAATTTCTTGAAGATTTAGGGTTTAGTGTTCAGAATTAGATTAGTTTTAGTTTGGTGAATGGTGTTCATGATTTCATATTTGGAATGTTTGTAGCAATCTCTGGTCTATACTCCTAGTAACTATCTGATTGTAGTAGGCTGGTGAAGTCAACCTGGACCTTATATTAGTTTATGTGTGCTTAAGTTCGATTGTAGATGAATGTCTATGATTTGAAAATCTGTATACCTTAGAAGATTGCACCGTTCTTGTAAGATTGCATTGTGGGTTAAGTAGGAATTGGTTACTTGAGATTGGTCCATTCCACATATCTGTCATTTGCATTACTCATTCCAGGTATAGTTTAGATCTTATCATCTCCTCGCACCCTTATCTTTTGCTATTTCTTTATTATCTGGTTAGATTTAAGATCATCAAATTGCAAGATCTGATAAGTGGAAAGATACAGTTTGCTTGTAGTAAGGTTTGACTGTGATTACCAGCATTTTCACATAATTATCTGAGTTGTTTATGCATTGTTATGATCTAACACCCGAGAGACCTTGGGGTGATTTTTAATGATTTATTGTTGAAAATAACCTTTCAAGAGAGATAGAATATTGCATTCTGTCTGAGTTGTTGCTGTGCAGAAAACACCATCAACAACTCTTAGTGCACAAACTATGTGCACCTTCTACCCAACTTCAATCCCTATTGAAGGACAACCAACATTCCCTCATGCACATTTCATCTAACCCAAGGTCTTGGTGCAAACTGCCTCACATTGAAGCTTCTTCCTGCACACTTAGGAACTCCCACTTTGATACCACTAATGAAGAGGGATTTCCAACCCTCATTCAAAAATTCACTACAACATATATGCAACTCAGTAATCATTTGAAATGATACCAAAAATCTGCAAGAAGTGTCTTATTTTCTCATACAAAATCTCATGAAATTGCATAATAACAAGGAAAATCTAAAATAACATTGTTTCATAGCCATGAGGATCGATCAAATACATTTCAAAACTAATATCGAACTAATTTATGACAACATAAATCAATCACAAGAATGGTCTCCTTCAAACAATATTCTTTGACAAGATTTTGCTCCTACAATCTACAACCTTCAATGGGAAAACTTAGCTGCAATATACCTCTAATTCTTAAACCTTTTGTTGTTGCAACAACATATTCAAACCTACAAAACATGGAGTTGTAGAATCCTCTCTAAGAACTATGCCTCTGTTTCCTTCAAAAATTTAGAAAATGATCCTCTTAAAAATTTGAAACTCACAACTACAAGAACAAATTGCACAAGAAAATGCAAGATATAAACAAGATTTTCTGTTATCTCTAAAATCAAATGAGATTACAACATTACAATGGGATTTTTGATTACATAAAATATAAATATTTGGAGTCACAATCCTCTAGAAAATTTGGCAGCATGTCCTATTATCCAAAACTTCAACTCCTCCAAGCCAACTTCTCCAAATGAACAAGCATCAATATATAGAAGAGTGTGTGAGAGAGGAAAACCATTGTTGTTTTCCAAAACACCCTACCAAAACCTCCAAGAAATATCATTCCCAATTTGAGGAGTATAAAACATATAAAATATAAAACACATAATTGTTTGCATGGCCCTCATATGGGTGTCTATCTTTTGGCCTATCATCTTTGGTCAACAATGACAGATCCATTGATTCCTGATGGCTCCAACAGCTCCAAATATGGACATGCACCAACATGCAAAGCTAGTGGCCCCGACATGCAAATGAATGAAAAGTATGCAAATTAATGATCATGCAATAACATGCATGCAAAGTGGTCCCCACCTAGAATTGGATGCCCCAAATGGAATATTCCAATTTAAATGCCTTTGGAACTTTTATCAAAGCATATTTCCTCTTGAAATTATATTTGCAAATCACTACAAGGGAAAATAACAATGTTGCAAATTAAAAATATTTATTTTCCACACACCTTAGCCCTTATTGAAAATAACAAAATAAAATGGCAATATTTTTGGCAATGCAAGATTACTTTACACTCTAGATGCTCCTGCATTAGGGACCTAGCAGAGAGTTGGCATCCTACATGCAAGGTACAAAATGATAAAATTGTGACACATGTCACATGGGAACTCCATTGGTAAAAGGAAAATTTTTAGACCTCTAAAATGAGCACCATGTTGACATGTGATGGTCTATTTTGGAAGTAGGAATTGGTGGGGTCCACTTGTGTGCATGTTTATCTCTTCAAAAAAAAGTGAAAGTAAGGAAAGGTGACATTGGTCACCTAGGCACTCATTTGAACATTATGAATTGTGAAAACCTCTAGGAGGAGTTCCATAATGCAATGTGACATGTGTTTGACTTGTTGGCTAAAGCTTAGAAGGGAATGTTGCTAAAAATAGACTAAGTTGTCATTAGGAGTGACTAGGAGTATTGGGTGAGTTCTATCTTGGTAGTTGAGTTGATTTTCTCTATGGGATGCCTAGCATGTGAGGTTGCTTGATTTTTGGATCTAAAAGCCTTGCATGTGCTTGCATGTTGTTTCATGTTGGTACATGTACGTGCATGTTTGATAGGTTGCTAATTGGGACACTTGGGACTCAAGCATGCTGTTAATTTTTGTTTGCATGCATGCAAAGACTAGGAGATTAACACATGGAAATATTGAACTCCCATGTATGAGAAGGATATATTGATGCCTTAGTGCATTTGTTGAAGAGTTATTTGTATATCGTTATGTTGTTGGATTTAACGCTAGAATCTTGTATCATAGTGAAACTACACATGTAAGAGCATAGACTCTTAGATTTGTATTGTAACAGTTTATTATAGTAATACAATTGGTCTGTGCTTTGGTGTGTGGAATTTTTCTCAAAAGGGTTTTCCAATGTAAATTTTGTGTCTTGTGGTTTATGCGTTTAAATCTGAAAATAACTATATGCATGTGCAATTATCTTAAATGAAACTATACAAGTTAAAGGATTTAAAAAAAAAATGGAACCCTATCATGATTGATTTGCATTAAGAAAGTGTTTAAGCACTCTTCTTTCCTTTTAGTTGGTATCAAATCCTGACCAACTTTGTTATCCTTGTTGGGTTTGATGGGTTTTTTGTGCATATGTAGATTTAGTGGAAGTTCTTGTAGAGAGAGATTTGTAATATTGTTGCAGGTTTAAGATGGCAAGCATATTAAAAAAATAGAGATGAAGAAATTTAATGGAAACAATTTTGAGTTGTGGAAACTCAAAATGGAGGATATGCTTGTAGATAGAGATTTATGGGCTGCAATATCTAGTAAAAAACCAAAAACCTTGTAAGAGGATTGGAACCTAATGGATTGGAAAGCCAATTGCTTGATATGAGACTTTATTTGGCTGATTCTATGCTCCTAAATGTCCATGAGGAGAAGAATACAACTAGTATTTGGAAGAAGCTTGGTGTTATTTATTAGGGAAAATCCTTGATAAATAAGTTATTCCTGAGAAAGAAGTTGTATTCTCTAAGGATGGAGGAAGGAAGATCAGTTGTTGATCACCTAAATGCATTTAATATGTTTGTTGCTCAAATGGGTTTTGTTGGTGTGAAGATTGAGGATGAGGATTATTGCATGCTTCTATTATGTTCTTTTCTAGAATCATGGGACCACTTGGTGATGACTATTGGAAGTATAGCAACAACTTTCAAGATGGAATATGTCGTTAATTCACTATTTTTTGAGGAGATGCAAAGAAAAACTTTTGAGATGGACAAGGAGGTCCTATCTGTTCATTGTAGATAAAATGAGAAAGGAAAGAAAAAGGACAAGAATTCTAAGTTCGAGTCTCTAGGGAGATATATGTCTCTTGGTAAAAATTCCAAGGCTAAATTCTAGAAATATGGTAAATTTGATCATTTCTAAAAATATTATAAAGAGGAGAAAAAGAAGAAAGACAATAAATCCTTTGATTCTAAATCCTCATATGAAGATGCAAATGCATTTTTCGCAACCTTGGCAACACATGCATTGGAAGAAGTATGGTTGATTGAATCGGCTGCCTCTTTCCACATGACCTCTCATAGGGGTTACTTCTCAAAGTATGAAGAGTATGACAGTGGGAAGGTGTACCTAGGTGATGATTCTCGTTTGAAGATTGTTGGCCATGGAAGAGTTGGGATTCAATTCCTTGTTGGTAGAGTGAAGGGGATTGATGGTGTACTACATATCCCTCGTTTGGCATGAAACCTAATTTTAGTAAACTGAGTGATGTGGGAGTGTAGGTTATTTTCTCAAGTGGTGGATGCAAGATGACTAGAGGATCTGTGATGCTTGCTAAGGGTGTTAAGATTGGCACCTTGTATAAGTTGAATAAATGCATAATTTAATGTAATAGTACTTCTGTAAAGTCCAAGAAAAGGGATTTAGATTCTTCATCGTCACCATCAGATCAAGCAAAGAAGAAGATTACTGTGTCTACATTTGATGGTTGTTCTTTTCGTGTACTTAAGGGTGTTAGTGCTTTGGAGATGAATCTCCCAACTGAGAAAACAATGTTGTGGCACCAAAGGCTTGGCCATATTAGTGAGAAGGATCTTAGAGCCCTAAATAATAAGAGCCTTTTTCAAGGCATTGATGATTGTAATCTCGAGTTTGATTTTTATGAACATTGTATCTATGGAGAACAACATTGTGTTTCATTTTATTCTAGTTCTTATAAATCTTCTAGGGTTTTGGATTATGTGCATTCTAATGTGTTCAGTCCAATTGATGTTCCTTCATTGTCTAGAACTGTGTATTTTGTCTCATTCATAGGACTATTCTAGAAGGAAATTTGTGTAAATATAAAGTTTTCACTCAATTTAAGGAACTCAAATCCTTGTTTGAAAACCAAACTAGTAGAAAAATCAAGTGCTTGAGGATGGATAACAATGGTGACTTTTTTTCCACAAAATTTGATAGGTTTTGTAAGGACCATGGGATTGGGAGACACAAGACATATCCATACACCCCACAAAAAAATGGAGTTGTGGAGAGTCCATGAACAAAACATTAATGGAGAGGGCCAGGAGTATGTTGAGTGGTGTTGGCCTTGAAAAAAAAAATTTGTTTGAATTTGTATCCATTGCATATTATCTGATCAATAGATCTCCTACTTTGGCTCTTGTTGAAAAAGACATCTGTTGAGGTGTGGTTTGGCAAGAATCCCTCAATGAGACATCTTTAAGTCTTTGGTTATGAGGCATATGATCATGTTCCTAATGTGAAGAGATATAATTTGGAGAGCAAGGTAGTGAAGTGTATCTTCATCAGCTATGGTGTCGGTGTGAAAGGGTACAAGCTCTAGGATCCAATTGCAGAGAAGGTTCTCTATAGTAGAAGTGTGCTCTTTTGTGAGCTGAAATCTTCCATAGTTGATCTACAACTAGAGAAGGAAGAGAAAAAGGAGGTAGTTCTAATTCCACCTACTCTTGAGGAGTCACACTGTGTACTCCTAGTGGGCTTGATGATGAGGAGAGTTCTAACAACTTTGAAGAAGAGCAAGAACCTCAACCTTAGCAATTAAGGAGGTCTACATGATAAAGGTGGTAACCAGATAGATTTGTGCATTATAGGTTGGATTCCAATCACATATTTGCTTTGATTGCTAACATTGATGAGCCTAGGACTATTAGAGAGGCTATGGGTATGCATGATGTAGATTCTTGGATGGAAGCCATGAATGCATAGATGGTTGCATTGAAAAAGAATGCTACATGGGATTTGGTACATTTTCTTGAATGACAAAAATGCCTTGGTTGTAAATGGATGTTCAATAAGAAAATGGGTTCTAATGGAAATATTGAGAAGCATAAGTCAAGGTTGGTTGCAAAGGTATATTCCAAAGTGGATGGAATACATTATGGGGAGATTTTCTTTCTTGTAACTAAGATGGAATTCATTTGATTCTTTTTATCACTTGCAACAACTAATGACTTGGAAGTTGAGAAAATGGATGTGAAGACAAATTTCCTTCATGGTGATTTAAAGGAGGAAATTTATATGTCACAGCTAGAGAATTTCATTGTGAAAGGTAAAGAGAATCTAGTGTGCAAGTTGAGAAAATGTTTGTATGGTTTGAAACAATCTCCTAGGGTGTGGTACTAGGTGTTTGATACCTATGTATTGTCCTTGAGATTTATGAGATCCAAATTTGACCATTCTATTTACTACAAGAATGATAATGGTTGCATTCCCATTATTGTCCTGTATGTGGATGATATGTTGTTCATTGGGAATTCAAAAAGTATGATTTCATATTTGAAGTCTCAGTTGTTAGTATAGTTTGAGATGAAATATCTAGGTACAATGAGGTATATTCTAAGGATTGATATTAGAAGAGATGGAGCTAATAGAAAGCTTTGGATTAGCTAGAGAAAGTATGTGAATTTTTTTTTGGAGAGATTCAACATGACTACATGCAAATAGATGGTTGTTCTAGTTGTTCAAGGGATGAAGCTTTCTGTGGAGGATTCTCCAAAATATCTTACCGAGACGGAGGACATGACTAGATTTCCTTATGCAAGTGCTATTGGTAGCTTGATGTATACTATGGTCTATACGAAGCTAAACATTTCCCAAGTAGTGGGAGTCCTTAGTTGGTTTATGGCTAATCCTAGATGGATGCACTGACATGCAATAAAGAGAGTGTTTAGGTATTTGTGGGGTACTTTCTAGTATGTCATATGTTTTCATGGTTATCCTATTGGACCTATACATTCAATTAGAATCCATGGATATGTGGATTTAGATTGGTCAGGTGACATTGATAATAGGAGATCCACCAGTGGATATGTTTTCATGGTATTTGGTGGTGCTATTAGTTGGATGAGTAAGCAACAAGCTGTAGTCACTTTGTCCACTACTAAAGTAGAGGACATGGTAGCTACTTATGCTTGAAAAGAAGCCATTTGGCTTTAGAGACTATGTTTGGATGTTGGTTTTGATGTAGGACAAATTACTATATGTTGTGATAGCTAGAGTGCTATATGTTTAGCAAAAAATCCTACTTTCCATGCCAAAACAAAGCACATTGATGTGTAGTTTCATTTTGTTTGAGATATGGTGGGATATGGAAAGGTGAACCTAGAACATTTCTCCTTCTATGTTTGAGTGGAATGGTGAAAGAACTTATTCTGTCTCCCTCAACAAGCCATTGAATTTGATATTTCTATTTCCAAAATATTTCTTATCATCTCAATAATCATTATCATTCCTCTCTTAAGTTTTTTTCTTTAGCATAGCTCTCCATATCATAAGTATTGCCACCCATTATGTCTTGTAATTCCTTTAAATATTTTGAAATTTGATATTTCTTAATGAAAAATATTTCCAAAGTACATTCTATTCCACCCTCTTACTTTGTTTTTAAAAAATATATATTTTTCTAAGAAAGACAATAGATGGGAGTACCTTGCACTGGGCTATACTACCAATTACCAACCATTTTCCTAAAATCCAAATGAGAGGCCCACATTATTTCATACCTAAAAGGGTATGGAACTTTCCTTATTATACTTTCCCACTACAAATGAAGAAAGTTATGGTCTAATGCCACCCTAGGTTGAGTTTTAAGAGTGAGGTTAGGAAGGATGTTCCAAGCATTCAGGATAAAAAAGACCTATCAAGATTAACTTTAATAAGGCTATTTCCCATTCTTTTGTTTGACCAAGTAAAAGAGGTTTGTTGTAATTCCACATCTAAGAGACTAGTGATAGTGAGAAAATTAGGAAAACCAACCATATTATCAACTTAATCCTCAAGATCTCCAATATTTTCTAAAGGGAAGAGAGGGGTATTAAAATCCCCTACAAGCATCCAATTTCAATCAAGTTGACTAGAGATAAGATTAGTGAAGTTATCCCACAACTATTTTCTTGCTAGTTTGGTGTTTGGAACAAAGGCATTAATCAAGTTCGAATTCTCCTTAGTACCTAGATTTGAGAAAGAGACTATTAATCTATTCTTTTAGTGACTCACCATTTTTATAAAAAGACAAAGAGGATTGCATAAATTAGCTATTCCTCTCGAGGCATTTTCTTCAGGGATGATGCTAAACTTACTAGCTATCTAAGAAAAATTGGATTCAATCATCTTGAATTCCTAGATAAGGAGGATATCCACCTTCTTATCAAAAATACAACTCTTAATAAGATTTACTTTATAAGGATTGTTAAATCCTCTAATATTTTATTAGAGAATTTACATTAAGATAGCTAA
Organism: Sequoia sempervirens; assembly: GCA_007258455.2. Taxonomy (NCBI): domain Eukaryota; kingdom Viridiplantae; phylum Streptophyta; class Pinopsida; order Cupressales; family Cupressaceae; genus Sequoia; species Sequoia sempervirens. The sequence continues at coordinate 256,582 of VDFB02036566.1, forward strand.
AAAACACACTTTCTTCTAAACTACTCTTATTGATACTTATCAATTGACCATTAAAAGGGGAGAACTCCCTATTCATCTTTGATATGATCATTTCTTAAATTTCCTTGACCTTGAGAGTTTTTTGGGGTCTTTTTATTTCTCATAGCCACTTCTCTTTTTGTTTCCCTTGAACGGGTTTCTCTCTGAGTTGGTCTTCCTTGTTTATATTATCCTCCCACATCTAGATTTTTCTTATTTTTCCCTTTCCCATTCACAAGTGTTCACTCTTCCTAAATTTGTAAGTTTCTCCCATTCCCATTAGGAGAAACCTAACACCTCGACTCTATGTCGTTACATATATGCCTTTCCTCCATACTCAAGCTTAGTTTATCAACTTCTAGAGTCTCAAAAGACTTATTTTATTTCTTATTCTTTCAAATAGAAATGGGTATTCCTTCAATAATATATTCATATCCTTTATAATATTCACAAAGGTATCTTCCAATAGATTATCATATTTTACTAGATCTTCCTCAATCACCTCAAATTCTTTCAGTAAGTGTTCCATAGTAGGGACACCCATAAATAACTTTATTAGTTCACTAACTCATTTGACTACAAAATATGACGAAAATATCCAATGAAATATGTATAATTTGATGAATCGTCGGGTGCTTGTAAAATTTGATGCGTAATTTTCAATTTTTTAAAATTTTATCCCCGACGTTCATCAAAATTTTGACAAACCTGGGTTTCATCAAAATTTTGACTATCAGTTTCATCAAAATTTTGACAAAAATGAAAAATAAGAAAAAAATCAAATTGTGGCCGACATAAAGAAAAGTGAGTTCATTGATTTATTGTGACAGTGTTTTTCTCTACTTGAGATAGTTTGTGGAGAACTAAGGATGATTTTCTTGAGAAAAATTAGAAAAAAATCAAGAAGATATCACCAGGTTGAGGGTAGTCATTGTGTTTTTGCAAAATTTAGTTGTGAAGTCAGATTTGTAGTTCTAGGTTTGAAAATCATATTTTAAAGCAACATCTCATTAGATTTCATTTTTAGAGGTTTAGGGTTTTGAGAATTCCATGTCCAGATTTTGTTGTGTTGAATCACCATAAGAACACAACCAAGGAATAGATTCTTGTGACTGTAATTATGTGATCCATAACTCTTTTGGTCATGTGGCACATGTGTGCTATAATAAATACAGGATGCATTCATGTGTGACCCAAGTTTAATGTGGCTATGTTTTGATAGAAATGGAGGCATTCATATAATGTAGTTAATTCATGTTGTATAATATAGGTGTCAATCATCATTGGGTGCATTAAGGTTGTCTCAAGTTTAACAGGTTACGATGTAATTATAGCATGATCAAAGAGTGATTACCTCTTCCTGAAATAAAGAGCCTATAACTCTGGTTGATATGCAGAGTGGTTGTGTTATATCAATTATGTAGTGCATTCAAGCACAACCCATGTTTAATGGGCTATTCTAGAGAGTGATCAAGATTTTCTAAACCTTATGAATGTGCCAAAAGTGTATAGCTTAAAATATAAACCAAGAGACATTTATACTTGAATGCAATCTTGGGTTACCACAAACTATAATAATGTGATCTGCTAATAACCATTATGGAAAGTATTAAAGCAAGACCCATGCTATATAGGATACATTTCCCTAATCAGGTTTACACCTTAATGATCAAACACAAGCTTCCCACACACTGTAGGATACAATCCAAGATCATACCACAACTTTGTCAAGACTACTAATTTTCTAACTCAAGATTTAAGGTTGTTTTTTAATACCAACAGAAGCATTGGTAAGAGCATGATTAGGGTACAAACCCTAGGCCTCCATAGAAACATAAACAATAACTCTAGTGGATTAGTGAGGTTACAATACTAGAAAGATTGAGACATTGTAGCTAATAACAAAATCTTTCAATCTAAAGATTGTATCCAATAAAAAGCACATTATGTAGCTTAGTGATATTTGCAAATGCAATCTATGGTAAGAAGAATGACAGTCACTTGAGATGTGACAATCAAAAAGAGGCTAAGCGGTGACAAGATAATAAAGCTCAAACCTTGCATAGTAAAGTGGAGATTTTAACAGTGAGTTTCCTTACCCCTTTGCTAACCTTAAGGGTTTTTCAAATGCTTTTGGTAGTGTTAGACAAGGAAAATGCAATCAGGGAATGACTGTCCAAGTGAAGTAATAGTGTTAATCATAAGGTCAATGTTTCTTC